>JAJIBD010027031.1:0-150286 GCA_021461705.1 Cryptotis parvus
CCTCCTTCTAACGCCATGCACAAAAGTCAGATCAAAATGAATTATAGATCTCAACATCAGATATGAATCTACAAGGTACATCGAAGAAAACATAGAAATGCTCTACGACATTGAAACTAAAAGTATCTTTTAAAGATGACACATCACTGACAAGCAAATGGAAGCAAAGATAAACAAATGGGATTATATAAAATTGAAAAGCTTCTGCACCTCAAAAGAAACGGTGACCAAGATACAAATCCAGAGAGTGGGAAAGGATATTCACCCAATACCCATATGACAAGGGGTTAATAGCCAGGATATATCAGGCACTGGTAGCACTTCACAAGAAAAGAACAGCCAACCCCATCCAAAAATAGGGAGAAGAAATGAGCAGAAGCTTCCAAAAAGAAGAAATTCAAATGACCAAAAGGCATATGAAAAGTGCTCTTCATCTTTAATCATCAGGGAGATCCAATTCAAAACAACAATGAGGTACCATCTCACACCACAGAGACTGGCACACATCCAAAACAGCAAGAACAACCAGTGCTGGTGTGGATGTGGGGAAAAAAAAGGGACTCTCATCCACTGTTGGTGGAGTGCCGACTGGTCCAGCCCTTTCGGAAAACAATATGGGCATTCCTCCGAAAACTAGATATTGAGTTCCCATTTGATCCAGCAATAGCACTCCTGGGAATATACCCAAGAGACCGAAAAACACATAGCAGAAACACTATCTGTACTTCTTTATTCATCTCTGTGCTATTCACAATAACTAGAATCTGGAAACAACCTAAATGCCTGAGAACAGAGGACTGGCTAAAGAAACTGTGGTATGTTTGCACTATGGAATACAATGCAGCTGTCAGAAAAGATGAAATTATGAAATTTACCTGCAAGTGGATGGACATGGAGACTATCATGCTGAGTGAAATTAGAAGGAAAAGGACAGATATAGAATGACTACATTCGTTAATATGATATAAATAGATACCGATGTTTTACTAAGTGTGGGAAATGGTAATGGCAGACTAAAACTCACCATTGAATATACACAAAGAGACTTAAGTGATAAGCTCTAAATATCTGCAGGGCTAGCCACAATGTGTAAAAGAAGAGGGAGAGAGGGGCTGGAGTGATAGCCCAGCGGTAGGGCGTGACCTGCAGCGGCCGGCCTGGCCCGGCCTGGGTTCAACCCCGGCATCCCCATATGGTCCCCCTGAGCACCCGCCAGGAGTAATTCCTGAGTGCAGAGCCAGGAGTAACCCCGTGCATTGCCGGGTGTGGCCCAAAAGCAAAAAAAAAAAAAAAAAGAGGAGAGAGATGCAGAGACAGAGAGAGAGACAGAGAGAGAAAGAGAGGAAATGGAGATACCTGCTATTGAGGCAGCCTGGGGGTGGGTGGGAGGGGATGGGGTACATTGGTGGTGGAAATGGGGCACTGGTGGAGGGATGGGTGGTGGAATACTGTATTACTAAGGAACCGATTATGATCACCTTTGTAATTGTATGTCTCACGGTGGTATAATAAAAATTGTTTTAAAAAAGAATGTTCTTAGCAGCAAGGACAGGATACATTCCTGAGGCTGTGGTCTAGAGGGCAGTGATAGCACAGAGCCAGTGGGGGGAAGGAAGTAAATCTTAAGTATCACCAGAACTGAGCTCTGGTATGCTTACAGCCCTGTGTTATTGCTCTTATCACTGTATCACTGTATCACTGTCTTCCCGTTCATCATCGATTTGCTCGAGCGGGCTCCAGTAACATCTCCTTATGTCCTATCTCATGTTAGTAGAGCCCAAGGGCATCTGCTTTCTCCAGGAACATAAAGAGCCTCAAACCATTCCATCACGTCATGGGAATGAGGTCTATAATTGTTACTGGTATTTGGCATATCAAATACTACACAGGAGGCTTTCCAGACTCTGCCATGCGAGTGGCATACTCTTGTATCACACTGTATCACTGTAGATCATCAATTTACTTGAGCAGGCACCAGTAACACCTCAATATGTCCTGTTACATGCGAGATAGGCCAAGAGCATCTGCCCACTCAGGAACGTAAAGAGTCTCAAACCATTCCATCAAGTCATGGGTATTTGGCATGTCAAATACGACATGGGTAGCTTGCCAGGCTCTGCCATGTGGGTGGGATTATCTGGTAATCACCTCAAAACTCGAGCATTTATTGATGAACGCGCTGGCCACAAAGTGGCCATGCGAGCCGGGCTGTGATCAGCTCTTCTGCTGGGTGGAGCACTGAGCAGAGAGGAGTCGGATGTGGAAAATGGCGGCCCTCATGGAGTGGGGGGGTGATCGTCTGGCTTCTTGCGAGGCTCTGCTGGGGTGGTGGGCCAGGGCTAGAAGCCGCCATCCCTCCCGGGTGCCTCATGAGCAGCTGGGCACAGGGAGAGCTGGTAGCAGCTCTGCCCAGTTTGTGTGAGTTTTTATTCCAGTACCATACAGTTTTGATTACTATAGTGTTACAGAACATTTCACTATCTATCACTATCACTATCTTCCCATTAATCATCTATTTGCTAAGAGTGGGCACCAGTAAGATCTCCATATGTCCTGTCTCATGCTAGTAGAATCCAAAGGCATCCACTTGCACCAGGAACATAAAGAGCCTCATACCATTATATTAGGTCACAGGAATGACCTAATATAAATGTTACTGGTATTTGGCATATCAAATACTACACGAGCAGCTGTTGTAGTCACCTCTAAATAAAACATTTATTGATGAACTGCGCGGCTGCTAATGGCTGCACGCAAGCCAGCTGTGATATTCTGGTCTGCTGGGTGGAGTTGTGATGAGAGGGAAGTCCGGATGTGGAAAATGTTGGGCCCCATGGAGTAGGGGAAGGTGGTCCTGGCTTGTTGTGAGGCTCTGCTGGGGTGGCAGGCCAGGGCTGGAAGCCGCCATGCCTCCCAGGTGCCTCACGAGCAGCTGGGCACAGGAGGAGAGCAAGTCGCAGCTGAGTTCCACCCAGCAGACCAGACTATCACAGCCCGGATCATTGACAGCCACCCTGCAGCAGTTTTTTTTTTCAATCCGGCCCAGGTATGCTGAACCAGAGACTCTCAGACATAGGGGCAGAGCTGCGACTTGCTCTCCCTGTGCCCAGCTGCTCGTGAGGCGCCCTGGAGGCATGGCGGGTTCTAGCCCTGTCCTGCCACCCCAGCAGAGCCTCACAACAAGCCAGACCACCCTCCCCTACTCCATGGGGCCCGCCATTTTCCACATCCGGGCTTCCCTCTCGTCACTACAGAACATTTAAAGTCAGAAAATGCAGTACTTCTTTTCTTCTTTCTCATAATAGCTTTGGCTATTCTGGCTCCTTCAATTTGATGTGTTCTTCAACAGATGAGACATGGACGAAGTGATTAATAACTTTCCAAATGACATAAACTAAACCCGATGATGAAAACACTTCCTTGGTCTCCTAACAATGCTGGGGACAAAATCAACAAGATATATGTGGCTTGAGTAAAAGGAAGACCTAAAGCTTTTCTTCCTGACTTTGCATTTCACAATGGCTAACAGCAAGACTCATCTGAAAGTGACTTTGACATGAATACAGTCAAATAATGTATGAGAGTCCTATAAAAGATGAAAATATGGGGGGCCACAGAAACAGTACAGTGGGGAGGGCACTTGCCTTACAGGCATTAGTCCCTCATTCAACCGCTGACTAGACACATGGTCTCCCAAGCCCCACCATGAGTGATCCCTGATCTATAGAGCCAGGAGTCAGCCCTGGAACCACCGAGTATGGCCCCCCAAACAAACAAAAAAAAAGTGCAAGTGTAGGTCACCTGACCAACCCAGTTTCCTGAAAAAGCAGATATGAATGGACTGGCAGGTCAGCTGGAACAGAGCAGAGAAACTCTCTACATTAGCAAGTGTTTGAGGTCCTCAGTGACCCTAATGTAGGGGTACCAGACAGCACACACTTGGTTTGATGGTCATCATTCCAGTTGGGGGTTATGTTGTAGTTGATCTATTTGTGACAGCAGGGAGCCACGCCCGGTGGCGCCTTAAGGTCCCGACTGCATTTAGGGGTCACTCCTGGAGGATCGCGGTGCAGGAATCGAACCCCAGTCAACTGTGTGCAGGGCAAGTATCCTCTGTACTATCATTCCAGTCCCACAATCCAATTTTTTAATCTTTTGATAACAAAACTGGAAACTAGTTAGGAAACTGTAACTATAAACCATAAAAAAACATGGTTTTTTTTCCTCTGTTTTACATGGTGACAACCATACAACAAAACAGTTCGAAATAACCAGAGCAACAAATGTAGGAAGAAATAAAAGGTCTGGGTTAGTGTCTTCATGGTGTGGCTTGTAGAGACATGTGCACACTTCCGTTCTGTATGACCTAAATAACTATAGTTTATTTAAAATAAAATCAACCATTGATTGCGATGTTTTCCTCCATATCTAAGTCATTTTTTGTTTTTGTTCCAGACACACAGTTCCCAGATGTCCATACACAGGTTTTTACTGTACATTGCCACAGGGTGGTGCTCTAAGTCCACAAAGTCTCAGAACCGTTGTTAAGCAACTAAATGAAATACAGGCTGCCACTGAAAGGTTTTTCAGACACAAACACATTTTAAATATTTTCTCTCTTGTATTGATGCATAAAACAGCATAGTCTGAAGAAAAGGAAGTGGCCATCTTTAAAAGGAAGAAAACATCTCTGCAACCAGAGGGGGGAAAGATCCAGCCCGATAGAAAATAGGCTGTTGAAAGCAGTTTTCAAAGATCAATAATGTGCAATCTCCTTTGACTGAGGTATGATTAGCAGCTTATTGTGACCGAATAAAGGTCCCTCACACAAAGGGCTTTTTGTTTAATGGAGCTTTTTTTTTTCAGGAGTGTTTGCCTCTTCTGGCTGATGTGTTTTGTATTTGCACACCAACTGAACTGGTGCATCTGATGGGTGTGTCTCTGACACTTGCTTGCAAAGGCTGCCCCTTGGGACCCAGATGATCTCTCTGGCTTCAGCAACTCTGTCCTTGGGAAAAGCAAATACAAAATACCACTGGGACAAACCAATTATTGCTGTTTCAGATAAGGCCACTTGCACTTTCCCCCTTTGTCAAATTCCTGAAAGGCAGGGCTGCAACGCAGAGGGAAAAAAGAATAATACTCGTATTATTATACATAAAGCTTGTGCTGAAAGGTCCTTGGACAAAGAGAAGATAGAAATCGGGTGTGTCTGGATGGGCTCCTAGCATTTTCTTTTTGTAGTTATACTAACATATTTCCAATTTTCAGCTTTTATTGCACTGATTAATTTAATGCATATTTAATACAGTTAGGTGATAACAAAATAGGTATTCACACTTGGTAATAAAAAATAGCTAATGCATTTTTATTACATGCTAAATGCCGAAGTAGTTTATCTCCCTCACTCCCTTTAATACAACAATTGTATGAGGAAGAGATTAGCTCCATTTGCCAACTACAGAGATAAAACCTCAGCAGGGATAAGTAATTTCTGCCAGGACATAGAGCAAAGAAAGGACAGAAACTGGCTCAGATGCATCCCTGCATTAACAGGCAAGCTGATTCTTTACAATGAGCACATTTCAGTAAGATTTCAGGATGTCTCAGTTAAGGAACTCAGCCAGAGGAAAGATGTCCTGGTTATGTTGTTGGCCCGGCCCCGTGGCCCGTAGGTCCCACAGAGGGAGCCCCTGTGATCCGAGGATCAAACACTACTCCCCTCCTTGTATCCCAGGGCCAAAATAAATTTCACCTACCCCCTGCCTCCAAAGAAGGATTCAGAAGGTTCTGCTGAGCTCCATTTCCATCCCATGACTGTCATTGGAGAACACCCCACACCATAAGAGCTTTAAATATTGTTCTAGGGATAATTGAACATCTGGAGCTTTTGGATGGTGAAATCATGATATTTTTAAGGTGGAGAGTATCAAATCTCTTGGCATTAATAATCAGATTTTGGATAAATTTATTAAACAAATATTGTTTAATTGAATATTTAAATGAATACTGTTAAAATTGTATTCATTTTTGTAACAAAAGGTTCTGGGCCAGCATACAAAAAGCTCTGATGCAATTTCTCTTAGAACAAAACTGGAGGTAACTCCTCCCATAGTTAATGGGAATCTTTGTTTGCATTCCTGAGAACCTTGAGCTTGCAGGGGGTGCCTGTGAGATAGAGTCCTGGATTTGTGAGGTAGCAAAATAATATATTCCAAAGGGAGGGAATTTCAGCCTCTTTGGCAGCAAGCACTGAGCAAATCAGCTTTTCCTATAGATGCTGGAAAACAAACACCCCCAGCACACTGAGGATGTAGTGAAGACAATTATTATCAAGGAATAGCAGGAATGAACAAGAATAGACATGCAACCTTCTGTTGAATGACAGGTCTAGCAAGCTTGGGAGCTTTGCTGTTTTATCCACTCACAACTTAATCTATTTACATGTTCTTAAGCCAGTGTTCATACTAATGAGATCTCTCTTCTATGCAGACACTGATGGAGGGTGTGGCAGTTACAGAAGTCACCTTGACTCTGAATGAGTAACTTCTGACTTATTATACATCTATTAAGAGTTATGTTTTCTAGATTGGATCCAGCGTGGGACAGTTAGAATTTACCAGAAGACTACCACCTGCCTACATTGAGATTAACATTTAAGACTATAGGAAGGATCATACTAGTTTGCTCTCAAGCAGGCGGGGTGTGACCCTTTCAGTATACAGAGAACAAGATACTCAGAATTAGTCTGGTACAGATAATAAATAAGAAGGACCTTGTGGGTACCATCTAGATTACATGAAGCCCATGAAATTAAGAGATGTATTATTTTATACCAGACCCCCTCTCTCTCTCTCTCTCTCTACAGTGTTTTACATAAGAGATAATCTTAAAAAGAAAGGATTAGTCCCTTGGCATACTCCTTTGTTTATACCTATAATAGGGTGTGGCACCACCCTTCTACACTCTTCTACTATCTAGAAGCTGTTTAGGGTTCTTTGTTGACAAGACCCTCCCTGAAGTTAGGATTACTTTGGTGTATATAAGGGACTGACTTGAGGTACTCTCCCCTTCTTCTGGTAGGGATCTCTCTTGGGTGAGATCCCTCTCTTGGTGGGACTCCTTTCTGGTAGGGGCCCTCTTTGATAGGACTCCTCTCTCTCTCTCTGGTGGGATCGTCTTTGGTGGGAGAATTGGGATTTCGTGTATGGTCTAAGTTCTGATCAGAACTAGAGTTCTTTCATTATATTGGAATGCGGTGGTAGAGCTTTTGTACTATTAAAAGCCTTTCTGAAACTGTGCCGGACTCATGAGTTTTCATCTATTCCCGGTGGCCTCGAAGGTAGAAGAGAACTTCTGTCCCGGTACTGTCGGGGACTCCAGTGGCTCCCCAACAACCTACTTTTAAAAATTTTTAACAGTCTTGAATAAGAGCTAGTGTCTAAGGCCGAAATGTTCATGCAATAAAAAGTTGACTTGCCTTAATTTGAATTACCCCCTTCTCATAGCATAACTTTGATTGTGAGTGTGTGTGTGTGTATGTTGTTGTATGTGTGTCTGTCTGTCTATGTGTGCTCACAGGCTGGGAAAAAATCTAACAGGACCTCACATATGATGTAGGACAACTTCTCTGTCACTAAACTATATACCCATCCCTTGCTTCGATCTTTCAAATCCTGATCATTCTGAATAAAGCATAACAAAAATGGGCCTAAGAGACAGTACAGTGGGTAGGGTGTTTGCCTTGCCCACAGCCAACCAGGGTTTGATCCTCAGCATTCTATATGGTTCCCTAAGCTCTACCAAGTGTTCCTGCCCTCGAGGTGTTGCAGTTGTGGCTACAGTGCCTGGCTGCATCGGCAGGTGGCAGACAGGAGACAGGCTTATCTACACCCAGGGCTCTGCTCCGTGGACCCTGGATGGTTGATGGTCTGACATAAAAAGACTGGGCCCCCTGAGATGAACCCAGAGCCACAGTAGAGCCTGGCAAACTACCCATAGTGTGTTTGATATGCCAAAAACAGTAACAATAATGGACCTCATTCCCAATGAATGGAGATGTTACTGGTGCCTGCTCAAGCAAATTGATGAACAGTGGGAAGACAAGACAAGCTCTACCAGGAGACATCCCTGAACACTGAATGAGGAGTAAACACTGAGCACCACCAGGCATGGCTCAAAAACGAAACAAAACCATCCTAGCCTTCTTTGATATTTATAGGAGGTTTTTTCCTTTTTGATATTTTAATTAAAGGAAATTATTATTGAATGTAACCAAGTGGAATATTTCTCTTTACAAATTGAGAATGGACTGGCAATATACACATCAAGAACATTTTCTTTTGAGCAGTGATTCCATGGATTTGTTTGTTGTTGTATTGGTGATGTCCTATGAGAAAGAACATGTGCTAATAAGAATCTTATAATTTGCTTTATTCTCATAAAAATGTGTGGGGAAAAGGGGACTCTCGTCCATTGCTGGTGGGAATATTGACTGGTACAGCCTTTTTGGAAAATATTATGGACATTCCTCCAAAGACTAGAAATTGAGCTCCCATTTGACCCAGCCATACCACTCCTGTGAATATACCCTGGGAAGCCAAAAACACACAGCAGAAACACACCATCTGCACTTTTATTTTCATAGCAGCACTATTCATAATAGCCCGAATCTGGAAACAACCAGAGTGCCCTAGAACTGATGACTGGATAAAGAAACTTTGGTATATCTACACAATGGAATACTATGCAGCTATTAGGGGGGGAAAAAATGAAGTTATGAAATTTACCTATAAATGGATGGACATGAAGAGGATCATGTTAGTGAAATTAGTCAGAAGGAAAAGACAGATATAGAATTGCTGCATTTATATGCATGACATAAATATACATGTAATGCAACTTAGAGAAGACTGCTGGACAGAGCCGTTACCAACTGGATCCCATGGGACGTCAAAAGATCATGTGGCTACCCACCTACAAGATGGTCAGACTTCTTCGTCAAGACCCTGAACAAACGGTTTGAAACTCTTCGTGTTCCTGGAGCAATCAGATGCCATTGGGCTACACCGCACGTGATATGGATAAATGGAAACGTTACTGGCACTCACTCAAGCAAAT
Source organism: Cryptotis parvus (assembly GCA_021461705.1). Lineage (NCBI taxonomy): Eukaryota > Metazoa > Chordata > Mammalia > Eulipotyphla > Soricidae > Cryptotis > Cryptotis parvus. The sequence continues at coordinate 9,121 of JAJIBD010027031.1, forward strand.
CGATGAATAACAGGATGTCAAGTGATCAAGTGATTATGATACTAATATCCAAGGTCAGGCAAAACATGGATCAAGAGATCTTGTCAAAGGTTGAAATTACCACAAACACATGGGAGTCAGAGATTAGGTAAGACAGAGAAGGGACCAGTGTGCTAATAATTGTCAAAAAGTGTTAATACCAACCTAGAACTGAGCATTAAATACAGGCAAAAAAGATACACATGACAACCTCTAAATGTGTGTATTACAATCCACAATATGTAAGAGAAGGAAGAGAGAAAGAAAGAGAGAAAAGAGATAAAGAACCTGCCATAGAGGCAGGCTAGCTGAGAGGGGAGGGAATCGGGGACATTGGTGCTGAGAAATGAGCACTGGTGGAGGGATGGATGCTGAAACACTGTATGACCAAAACCCAAACATGAACATCTTTTTAATTGCATATCTCACGAGGTATAATAAAATATTAAAAAAGAAAGCAATAAAAATAAATTTTAAAGTTTAAAAAGTGATTATTTCTTATCATTTTAATTATGTAATATTATGTCAATGCTACTTTTCAGAAACTTGTCATCTTTGTTATGGAAATCCAACAGTTAAATTGTTTAATTAGTCATATTTTATGACCAATTGTAATTAAGGTCATGTTGAGATTATAAAAGGCTTCCTTTGTCCCTCTTTTTTCAAAAAATGGTTTACTTCATTTGTGAGGAATTAAACTTATTTTTCAGATGCTAAAAAAAATACTCATAGAACCTCAAATGACGAAACAAATGGGATATAAAATGAGCTTCGCACCTCACAACAAGACAACCAGGAATACACCCCCGAGGAATCAGGCACTGGAGCACCCACGAACAGCCAACCCCACAAAAATGGGGAGAAGAACAAGCCAACGAGGCCGAAACCCAACCAGAGAGCAAACAAAAAAATGAGGACCACCACCCCACGAGACGACACAAAAACGGACAACCGGATGGGAACCCCACACGCGGGTCCGCGCCAGCCCTTTTGAACATAGACTCCGCAGAAGCCCCCAGCAACACCCTATATACCCAGACCGAACACACTACATCATCTCTGCGCTTCACTATTAGTCTAAATAGCTGGACTGCAATATAACTAGCGCTGTCAGAAGGATGAAATTATGAATTTACCGCAAATGGATGGACATGGAGTCATCAGCTGAGTGAAATTAGTCAGAAGGAAAGGACAGATATAGAATGACTGCACATTAATAGGAATAGATACCAGTGTTTTAATAAATATGATGTAATGGCAGATTAAAACTCACCCGAATAACACAAAGAGACTTAAGGATTAACTCTAACTATCGCAGGCTAGCCACAATTAAATAAGAGGGAAGATGCAGAGACAGAGAGAGATAGAGAGAAAGAGAGGAAACTGGGTACCGCTATTAAGGCGGGGGGGATGGAGGGGAGGGGTACATTGTGTGGAAATGGGGCACTGGTGGAGGGATGGGTGCTGGATACTGTATTACCAAGAACCAATTATGACACCTTTGTAATTGTATGTTTCACTGGTATAATAAAAAAAAATTATCATACCCCCAAAAAAAAAAAAAGAAATACCTGCTGAGTTTTAAAAGTGCTCATATACTTTGACTCAAGCACCAGGGATTCAGATTTGATGTCTTGGATTGGGCTTGTGCATTTATAATTTATAGGGTCCTAGATGGAATTTCTTTTTTTAAATTAGGAAGCACATATCTAAAGATATGGCTTGCATAAAGGAAAGGAACTTTGTCTTTTATTCTCTAGTGTATTTTATAACCATCAATGCATCCTCTACATATTCCAGTGTGCAACTAAGTCTGTCCACGTAGCTCCCACCACCACAGAAAAAGTCATCATCAGAGCTAAAATGGCATCTAAAATTTCTTAATCAATAATTATTACCCTGCTATTTATAATTAAAACATGCTATCAGTGTTCCTCTTTAAACTATGTATGAGCAGATTGTCAACATGATGCAGAATAAAGTTGGCATTTTTCTTCACTCCATACTAGGGATTAAAAAAAATCACATGCTATATGACCTTGGTCTGCCTTGGTTCATTCCAAGCACATCAATTGGCTTTTCTCATCATATCATCCAGCCTCTATACAGGCACACTTGAGTAAGCAGGAACATAGATGAGCCTGATTGAATAGCCCCTACTTAAGACAGGCACTGGGAAATGAACCCAGGTGTGTCCTGGGCACAGTCCAGTCTAACTTGAGAAAAGATGCCTTCTAATTAGGAATAGATAACCAATATTAGAGAGTGAGGAGTACATGGAGAAACGTGAGTATTCAAAGATAATTGCAATCTGGAAGTCTACTAGCAAATAAACATTCGGATTATAGAAAAGCCTAGAAAAGCATAGATTTAGGCCCCCTAGTTGGCTCTAAGTCTCCTGGAAAGAAAAGAAAAAAAGACAGTTATTTATTTTCCTTTTTCTTTGGTTTGGGGGTCACAATCAGTAGTGCCCAGGGACTACTTCAAGCTCAGTGCTCAGTGTTCAGATGTTACTGCTGGTAGTGCTAAGGGGACCCTGTGGCACAGGGGATCTAACTTGGGTCTCCTGCAGCAATATATGCATTCCAAACCACTGAGCTATCTCTATGGCCCCCATAATTTATTTCTCACCAGATTCATTATTTGCTCTAATAAGCAGAAAGCTATCTCAGATAAAAGTTTAATGAGATTGAAAATTGGGGAGTATTTAGTCCAGAAATCTCTAGCTAAGGCACATTTAATTGGCTTTCTTTAATTATTATGTGGTGATTATTCTGAATAGAAACATATGTCATTCTTTTACTGACCCCCTTTACATGGGTCAAAAGCAGAGTCACAGACATTTTAACTTTACTCCCTCTTCATGTGAACCTCACCTACTGATAATCATAGCTTCACATTCCCAAGCCCACAAAACCACTCAAACCAGCCATATTAGGCCATTGGACACATGGTCAAGTAAAAACCTCAGACTAGAATCATCCTGGGCCTCCCTCTGCTATTTGGGAAGACATGATAATGGGTCAATGTTCCAGTTTAGATATCACCACCTCAAAAAAAATTATTTCTACAGCAACTTCCTCCACCAGGCAGAAATTATTACCCAGCCCCCTCCAACTGTCACTATGCTTCAAAGCCATGAAACACCACCTTGGAAACCATGGTGGAAAATACTAACAGACACCCAAGTACGTAATCCACTGAGGAAGAAAGAGAAAAGAGAGAAAAAAAAAAAGAACCGCCAGGGAGGGCTACGACGTTGGGGAGAGGCACTGTGGGAGGGTGCTGGACACTTATGACCAAAACCAATAGAACTTTTTAATTGTTAATGTATACTTTTAATTTAAAAATAAAAATTTAAAAAACTTTATTGTTTTCTAATAGCACAGTTATTAGAAATTCAGAACACCTATATTTATAATTTAGATGGAATCCAAGTGAAACTTAAATATTGGTGTTTCCTAATGAATTTTATATTATTATCATGGTGGTCTAGATATTAATCCTTCTCTCTATTTATTAATATATCAGATTATGATAAGTTTTAATTTATGATATATAAATTCATAATATAATAAAATCACAACCAATGCATCCTCTAAAAATAATGATAAACAAGTGAATAAAATATCAGCCTATGACTATTGTTTGAGTGGCCGGATTATGAGTAATTTTTGAACTGACTTTCATATTTTCACTCTTGAATAAAAGTGGTGAGAGTGGCAACCTTGTCTTATGCCTGATCTTAGAGGGAAGGTTTTTAGTTTTTCCCCATTAAATATCAGGCTTACTGTGGGCTTGTGGTAGATGGTTTTGACTATGTTGAGGAAAACTCCTTCAATTCCCATTTTGGAAAAAGTTTTTATCATCACACCCTAATTTTTTATCACTGCATGCTACCAGCATGTACCCTTATCACACTTTAAAATTATATGCTTATTCTTTTGATTCATTATTTTCTGCCTTGGACTTTTTTTTGGGGGCTTTTTGGGTCACACCCAGTGATGCTCAGGGGTTACCTCTGACACTGACTCAGGAGTTACTTCTGACAGTACTCAAGGGACCATATGGGATGCCAGGGATCAAACTCAGGTAGACTGCGTACAAGGCAAATGCCCTACCTGCTGCACTCTTGCCCTGAATGGGCAAGAGTTAACTTAACTATAACTTAAGCTATAGCTTAAGTTATAGTTATAGACTTAACTATAACTTAAGAGCTATAGTTAAGTCTGTTTGGACTTAACTATAACTTCCTCAAGGGAAGCACTATACTTTTTTCAACAATGTGTACAGAAAATTTAGCCCAATGCCTCACAGAACTTCTACTCAAAACTCTTTGTTACTTAATGAGTGAGGGTATAGATGGACACTGGCCTGATCTCTTCAGTCTTTCCCACTTGTTAACCTTTTAACCAAAGACGTTTTCTCAACATCAGGGATAGATTTAGATAAAATAAATATATAAGTCAAATATTTGCTGATAATAAGTCATGGATTTATTTTAAAAAGGGAACCAGGAGATTGTAAAGTGGTCTGTGTACTTGTACTTGACCCAAATTCTATTACCAGCATCAAGTAGTTCCCGAGTACTGTCCAAAGCAGTCCTAGAGGCCTCAAACCCTGCAGGGTTAGCCTGAGTAATCCTCACCCACAAAGATAAATAAATAGCCAAATAAATAAGTAAATATATAGTCAAGCATTTATATGGGCTTAAACACTGGAACTCTGTGTTTATGTAGGTGTGTGTATATATAAATAAATATAGAGAGAGCTATATATATACATATATACACATTTATATAAAGAGCTGTGTGTGTGTGTGTGTGTGTGTAAAGAGCTGGGGGGATCACAGCAATAGAAGCTTCTCTTTTAGCTGATCTGACCCTTGGGCTGGGTCAAACCACCAACATTGTAGATAGTCAGCAAGAACAGGAATATCCTGTTTGAAAGAACAGATAAAGGGAACTTTTACCTGAATTCACTTGGAGCTCCCTCTATCTGACTTTTTACCCTCTGACCCCTTCTCCTTCCCCTTGCTTCATCCATTACCTCATCCTTTATTTCCTCTGTTAGAAGTCCCCTGCCTAACTCATTCTTGAGACATGTTTTAGGTTTTTACCTAAATCTGTGTACCATAATTGCAACTCTTTGTTCTTCTCAGATATCTGTGATGTAGAAAGGGCCCCCATGGCAATGGAATTCCTAAGGAGCAGTGAAACCACCTGACCCTAAAGCCATCAAGACTTGAGCATAAGAACTAAGACCTGATAAGGTTTCAACTGGCACCTGGAGACCACCTTCCAAGATAAGCTGGAGCAAAGGAATTTCAAAGAAGACCATTGACCACTCCCAACACCACCCCCCTTGACCACTCCTTAGCAACAGACTTTTACCTAGGTAGAAGCCCCACATGGAGGCAGCTTAAGAAAATGCCTATAAAAGACACCTTGAACAAAGGAAGGGTGTTCATATGTGCTTGTGCCCACATGGCTGCACACATGTGGTACCCAAGCACATGTGTTGCATGCATCATGTGACAGAGAGATATGGTTTCTCTCTCTCACTCTCTCTCTCTTCTCCTTTCCCTTCCTAAAGTGGGAAAGGAAATAAAAATAACAATCTGTTTTTACTTCACTGCTCATCTCCTCCTGAAATTCTTCTTTTTTTTTCTCCTGAAATTCTTCTGATTGGTGAAAGACATGAATGCTCAAGGCCTACGTAAGGCCCAGCCTTCCCAACAGATCCCTGGGTGGCAGAGGCAGACCAGGAAAAAGTGACTGTCTCTCTCGTCCCCTAACACATTGACATCAAATGTATTTTAGTTTGTGGCTAACCTTATCATTCTCTTTCTGATAGTTAACCATAAATACTCACCTTATGGTTAACAATCCATCATTGCTTTGTGAGTTATCGAGTTGCTCAAGTGGTCCTAGACTTGGCCACTGGAAATTCTTTTGGTGTATTCCTGTGATTTTTCAACACGCCTCTCCCAGAAACTGCCTGTTCAGATTTTATTCCAACTGTTAAAAATAAATCTCTGGAAAAATTACACTGCAATATTACCCTCTGATAAAACTCTATACATATTTTCCTCCTTGAAATTTGAAACAGATTATTGAGAGCCTTAAATAGTATAAACAGTGGTAATAAAGTGACCACCTGAGTGTTTGGAGGTGCACTTCTCAGACTGAGGTGAGGCTATGCTTGCCCTTCTCAGGGAAAAGAGTCCTTCCCAGTCTACCCAATTTTAGACTCTGTGTCTTTTCACCACAGAAGGGAATTTCAGAGAAGAGTAAAGTAAATTAGTTTAATTGAGAGAGAAGAACTCATTCTAAGGAGAATGTGAGATTCTCCAGGAGGGAGGGGGAGAGAGAGAGAGAGAGAGAGAGAGAGAGAGAGAGAGAGAGAGAGATCTGAGAAAAAAAGAACAAAGACCAAAAAACTGACAGAAACCCAGGTTCAAGACAAGGTCCCCAGCAAGCAGAGGTTAGAGTGCTCTAAGGGAGCAAGAACACATCCAGAGCTAATTGGGATGTGGACAGCCCCAGACTAGAGTGAATTGATTTGAGAAATTGATTTTATAGGACTTTTCCCCTTTAGCTCCCACAGTTCATTCTTAATATGGTTGCTGGGGAGTTATCAAGGAGGAAGACAATTAGCTCTGGATCTTCTAGTTAGGGTCATTGTTCCTGTTGAGTGGTATCCTGAGGGCACTGAACCACTGTGTTTGCTTTTTTAAAATATTTTATTATACCACCGTGAGATATACAATTACAAAGACCTTCATGTTATAGGTAAGACAGAGAAGGGAACAGTGTGCAAATAATAGTCAAAAGTGCTATTACCCACATAGAACTGAGCATTAAATACAGGCAAAAAGATACACATGATAACCTCTAAGTATATGTATTACAATCCACAAATTGTAAGAGAAGGAAGAGAGAAAGAGAGAGAGAAAGAGAAAGAGAAAAAGAGATAAAGAACCTGCCATAGAGGAGGCTAGGGGAGGGGGAGGAATTGGGGATATTGGTGGTGAGAAATGGGCACTGGTGGAGGGATGGGTGCTGGAACACTGTATGGCCGAAACCCAAATATGAATATTTTTGTAAATGTTTATCTCATAGTGGTATAATAAAATATATTAAAAACTGGAAAAAAATAAAAATACCTACAAAATATACCTACAAAAATCTAACAAAACTGTCAAGAAAGGTAACATTATATGCATCATCCTTTTGCACCTCTTATTTTTTTTAAAGGTCTAAACAAAGAACAAGTAGTAATTTATGCAAACATTGATCCTTGAGGTGTTGCAGGTGTGGCTGTGGCACCCAGCTGTTTTGGCAGGTGGCAGACAGGAGACAGGCTTGTCTACACCCAGGACTCTGCCCCATGGACCCTGGATGATTGATGGTCTGACATAGAAAAAGACTGGTGGTGGGAAATGGGCACCAGTGGAAGGATGGGTGCTGGAACACTATATGACAGAAACCCAAACATGAGCCACTGTGTTTGGACCAGCCCCCTCAATAGGTCCTGGGTCTGTTGAAAGGTAGCTTTAGGGTGGTGGCCACTCTGGGCTGGCTCTGAGGAACCTCTCAGTCCTAGGGTTAGGGAAAGGCAGAGCAACATCTCTTCAGCCCCTAAATTGACAGTTTGGTTAGGCTTTTCTGAGACTCCTTGCCAAAGGACCCCTTCCTGACTGTGTCCGTAAAAGCTGCCTTGTGCAAGCCACTATTCCATACTTGCTCTCAGTTTACTTCCATTTTCTAGACCTACCCCCTATTGCATGGTTTTTCTAATTGTTCCAACAAGAATTGTAATTGAGAAAAAGGCGTGTGGAAGGAAATTTGCACTTGCAGAAATTCTACTTACTGTCAACTTAGTTGAGAACCATTTACTGTTCAAAGACAATTTACAACTGAATAAGTGATCAAGGGCATTTGAAGAAAATTGATGTATAGCTTTTTGGCTATATATTTGCTGTCCTACTTTTTACAGACATTCTGGTAATTGAAGTAGCTTTAAAACAACAGAATGTCTTAACTAGAATTTTTTTTTACAAAATTCAATTATGAGCCCAACCTTTGACTACAATTTTAAAGAACCTTACTCTGAGCCTCATTTCCTCTTTTTCTTCCCAAAGCTTCAGCTTTTAAGTTCTTGTACAAGTGAGCCCTGGAATTCAAATTTAATAGAAAAGCAATCTTCAGAGCATGTGCTTTTCTGAGGAATTCATTAAAACATATCTAACAGCTATTTCCCTTTTATGACTCCCATTTTGAAGTTTGATAATTAACTTCTTTCTTTTATCTGAGGAAACTCAGATGTAATTTCTTTGAGAAAACAGTGTTTAATATTTGCAATACCATATGGTATGCAGTCTTGAATAGGAGGATATGAAAATTCTAGCTGTCCTGACCCTCGAGGTGTTGCAAGTATGGCTGCTGTTCCCGGTTGCATCTCAGGTGGCAGACAGATGGGCTCTGCCCCGTGGGCCCTGGATAGTTGGTGTGGTATGACATAGAAAAAGACTGGGCCCCCTGAGATGAATCCAGAGCCACAGCAAAGCCTGGCAAGCTACGAATGGTGTATTTGATATGCCAAAAACAGTAACAATAATGGACCTCATTCCCAACGAATGGAGACGTTACTGGCGCCTGCTTGAGCAAATGGATGAACAACCGGAAGACAAGTGATACAAGTAAAGTGAAGCTGTCTTTCCAATAGATAAATTTTTTGTGTTTATACTAATTAATTTCAAAAAGGAAGTAAGTGTCTGAAGGTGTTGAATCTTGAATAGCTATAAAGGTGAGGTTCAAGTCCAAACTTAAATATCAGTGGCAATTCACAGGTCCACAGGTCAGACTTTATTCCCAATCTCACTTTTTTATTGATCTGTCATTAGTTAACAACAATATGGAATTCCAAAAAATCATGACTTTACACTTCTCTATGAGCACAGGATTCACCATTCCACCACCAATGTGCCAGTGCAAAGGAGACTCATCTATTTCTCACACCACCCATCTCTCCCTTTGGAAACCACCATAGTTTTCACCATGTCTAGGATTTAGTTGTGTTATTTTTGCCATCTCATTTGCCTTGGTTAGTCACATTCCACACATGAGGAATGTGACTTAATTTTCTTTCACCTCCTTATTTATTTCACTTACTAACATCACCCCTGTTCCATTTGTCCCACTTGCATTTTGTAACAGGAGTTCCATTTTTCCCCCATTAGTTTCTCTACCACATCTTATTTAGCCTAACACCTATCTGTGGATATCTAGGTTGATTCCATGTTTTTAGCTGTTGTGAGAGATGATACTGAGGCAGCAGGCAGATAGAAAAGGGCCTATGGCAATGGAATTTCTGAGAAGTAATAAATTCAATAGCCTGAGGCTGCAAAAATTAAGGCCTAGGCCTAATAGGCTCTTACTGGTCCCATGTGGGAGCAGCTTGAGAAAAACCCTATAAAAGCCACTTGAACAAAAGAAGTGCCCATATGCTGCCTGAACCCATGTGCAGCTTGTGCCCATATGGCCTTTCATGCTTTCATATCTAATGCTAGCATGTGTGTATTGGTACTTTCGCTGCCTTTGGAGAAGCCCATGTTCTTTCTTGAACATGTTATTCTCTCTCACTTTCTTTCCCTCCTTCCTCTTCCTCAGAATCTCCAAATAAAATCATTTTTTTTACTTCACTGGTCATTTCCTACTGTAGTTCTTTTTTCTAAGAGCTAAAGACAAGAACCTATAAGGCCTGGGTAAGACCTAGCCTTCCCAACTAGTCCTGAGGCAGCAGAGCAAATAGGGAGAAAGTGACCCTCTTTCCTCCCCAGCTACTTCTCTAGTATGAATATAGGAATAAAATTGCCAACCTTTAAGTAATCATCTTCACATCCTTTTGATAACTATCAAGGTGATATGTTGCTGGATTATATAGTATCACTGGCTTTTCTTCAACCTTCTTCCCTTCCCTTTGCTGTTGTTTTTGCTGATACAGGACAAAGATTTGTGATTATTTGGATGCAACACTTTTGGATGTGATGCTAAAACTTTTATTGAGCATTGTCAAATTTGTAAGCTTGACAGGGGACATCATATTTATAATGACCTTCTATATGTGCTTCCATAGTCGTGAAACTCCTGACCTTAATGTCGTCTTTGAAAATGTTGAATTGAGAATTCTGTTAACTTACATTTTATGAATTGGCATATTATATTATTGCAAAGAGATTTTATTTTCAGCACAGTTCGGCAAAGTTCTTTCAAATGCATATGTCTTTTATTTCTAATTCCATTTTGTTCTAAAGCACATTTTAAATGTACTTATCTCATTTAGTAAAAGTTGTCTAATTGATATGAGGTCTGACTGATGCTTTATTCTCTCTTTCCTTAACGATGAGACTCTAGAACATACATTTTATTCTACTAGATAGATTTTTTGCTCTGAAAATATTGATAGATATCTATCACATGATAGATATCATATGGTGTTTATGATAAATGAGGTCACACAGGCCTGTTTCTGATGAGAATGAAATATCTTCCTGATTACAAAGTATAAGCCGAGCAATTGGTAACAAGATTCTAGATGGACTCTTGGTTACCCTAGAGAAAGGTCTAGAAGGTAAATTTGGAAGGTGATGGGGCTGGCATGTTAATCTCAGTATTGCTCGAACAGATTAATGTGCTGGTTTTTTAATACTTTATCCAGGCCTGTAGTGGATAATCCAGGCCTGTAGTAGAAAAATGGCGACTCCATGGGAGGGCTGCCGTTTTCCACATCCAGACTTCTTTCTCATCACACCTCCACCCAGCAGACCAGTCTATCACAGCCCGGATCATCGACACCCACCCTGCAGCAGTTGTTTTTCAATCCAGCCCAGGTATGCTGAGCCAGAGACTCTCAGACATGGGGCAGAGCTGCTACTTGCTCTCCCTGTGCCCAGCCTCTCATGAGGCTCCTGGGAGGCCATGGCGGGTTCTATCCCTGGACTGCCACCCCAGCAGAGCCTCACAACAAGCCAGACGACACCCCCTACTCCATGGGGGCCGCCATTTTACACATCCGGTCTTCCCTCTCAGCACAACTCCACCCAGCAGAACAGACTATCACAGCCCGGCTTGCGCAGCCGAGCGGTTCATCAATAAATGCTTTATTTAAAGGTGACTATAAGAGTATGCCACCCGCATGGCAAGCCTGGCAAGCTGCTTGTGTCATATTTGATATGCCAAATACCAGTAACATTTATATTAGGTCATTCCCATGACCTAATATAATAGTTTGAGGCTGTTTATATTCCTGGAGCAAGCGGATGCCTTTGGGTTCTACTAGCATGAGACAGGACATATGGAGATATTACTGGTGCCCGCTCTAGCAAATAGATGATGAATGGGAATCTAGTGATCTAGTGAAAAGCAATGCTCAAATAATAGAATTAGATGCTCATATGCTTGGCTGTGGAGTTGGGGATCACACCAAAAGTCAAAGAACTGCACTTGGATATACCCTGTGAGACCAAAAACACACAGTGGAAACACCATCACTTTTATGTTCATAGCAGCATTATTCACAATAACCAGAACCTGGAAACAACCAGAGTGCCCAAGAACTGATGACTGGATAAAGAAACTGTGGTATATCTACACAATGGAATATTATGCAGTTGTTAGGAAAACTTACCTAACATTACCAAAACTTACCAAACTTACCAAACTTACCCCATTGCCTCTGGTCAACAGTTGAGAGTTGTCTGTTTGTTTACCTGCTTGTTCGGGGCCAGGGAAAACAAGTTTTATGGTTCATATTTAGTCTGGCTTGGCTCCCAGCTTAAAAGGAACCTCCTTTTTAAGATCCGCACCTTAGTGGATGGTACATTTGCTAGTGTGCCGTTAGTGTTCATTTGTCTGACTTTTTTGCTTTTTTGGGCCACACCCACCAATGCTCAGGGGTTACTCCTGGCTCTGCACTCAGGAATTACTCCTGGCAATAGCCGCACAGCAGAGCCTGGCAAGCTACCCGTGTTGTATTTGATATGCCAAATACCAGTAACAATTATAGACCTCATTCCCATGATCTGATGGAATGGTTTGAGGCTCTTTATGTTCCTGGAGCAAGCAGGTGCCCTTGGGCTCTACCTGCATGAGACAGGTCATATGGAGATGTTGCTGGTACCCGCTCGAGCAAATCGATGATGAACGGAAGACAGTGATACAGTGACAGTGTTAGGAAAAACGAGGTTATGAAATTTGCCTATAAATGGATGGACATAGAGAGGATCATATTGAGTGAAATTAGTCAGAAGGGAAAAGACAGATATATAATGACTGCATTTATTTGCAGGATATAAAAAAAATAGCATGATACCAATATCCAAGACCAGACAAAACATGGATTGGTGGAGGACAGTTTTAGCTAATCTGGGAGCTTTGTTGTTTTGCCCACACCCAGCTTAATCTTATTTAAGTCAAGGTTCATTCTAATGAGACCTCTCTTCTATGTAAACACTGCTAGAGGGTGTGGCAGTTACAGAAGTCAACTTGATTGAATAACTTCTGACTTATACATCTACTAAGACTTCTATGTTTTCTAGATTGGGCACAGCTCCTCTTTATACCCACTGCACCCAACGTGGGACAGTTAGAATTTACCAGGAGACTACCACCCTGGCTACGTTGAGACTATAGGAAGACTATAGGAAGGATCATACTAGTTTGCTCTAAGCAGGCAAGAGTGACCCTTTCAGTACACGAGAATAAGATAATCAGAATCACCCTGGTGCAGATAATAATAAGAAGGACCTTGTGGGTACCATCTAGATTACATGAAGCTCATGAAGTTAAGATGTATTACTTTATATCAGCCCTCTCTCTCTCCAGTGTTTTACATAAGAGATAATCTCCTTAGTCCTTGTCATAACCTTTGTTTATACCTGCAATAAGGTGTGGCACTACACTCTGTTTAGGGTTCTTTGTTGACATGACAACCTCCCGATTGGATTACTTTGGGTGTATATAAGGGGCTGACTTGAGGCCCCTTCACCTTTTGCCTTTTGGTTCCTCAGCCTTCAGCTTTTGGCTCCCGTGGCTTTTGACTTTTTGGCTTTTGGCTTTTGGCCTTTTGCTCCTTCTTCTGGGTAGGACTCAGATCGGGTGAGATCCTCTCTCTCTTTGGTGGGAGACTTAGGCTCTTTTGTATGGTCTAAGTTCGGACCAGAACTAAAGTTTGTTCATTATATTGGAGTGCTGTGGAAGAGCTTTTTGTACTATTAAAAGCCATTTTTTGGAACTGCACCGGACTCGTGAGTTTTCATCTGTTCTCCCGCGTCCTCGGAGGTAGAAGACAATCTCTGTCCTGACACTGTCGGGGACCCCAACGGCGTTCCCCAACAATGGATCAGGAGGTCTTGTCAGTGGATAGAATCTACTACAAATGTGTGGAGTCAGAGGTTAGGTAATACAGAGAAAGGAACAGTGTACTAATAATTATTGTAAATGATAATACCAGCGTAGAACTGAGCATTGAAAGTAGGCAAAAGGATATGCATGATAACCTCTAATGTATGTACTGCAAGCCACAATGTTAAGAGAAGAGAGGGGAGAGAGAGAGAGAGAGGAGTGAGAGAAAGAGAGAGAGGAATGAGAGAGAGACAGAGAGTAGTGAAAATTTTCTGCCAGACACAGGCTGGAGGGGTGGAAATCCAGGGGACATTGGTAGTGGGAAACGGGCACTGGTGGAGGGATGGGTGCTGGGAAACATTGTACAACTGAAACCCAAATATGAACACTTTTTAACTGTATATCTCACAGTGGTATAATAACATTTTTTAAAAAAAACATGATTTACAATAAAAAGGACGGCACTTGGCAATGTGGGGTGATGTCAGGCATCAGACTTTTACACATGCAAGGTGAGTGCTCTATCACCAAACCAAATTCCAGAGCCTCTCTGTTGTTTATATATTTTTTCAGAACTCTTCATATCATTTTTCATTAGGCTGCACCAGTTTGTTTTCCCACCAACAGCATACCACGATTTCTTTTACTGTCAATAATGTTTGTTTCCAGGGGCCGGAGCGATAGTCCAGCGGGTAGGGCAGTTTGCCTTGCACGAGGCCGGCCTGTGTGGGCCCGGGTTCGATCCCTGGCATCCCATATGGTCCCCAAGCACCGCCAGGAGTAATTCCTGAGTGCAGAGCCAGGAGTAACCCCTGAGCATTTCTGGGTGTGACCAAAAAAAAGCAAATAAATAAATAAATAAATAAATAAATAAATAAATAATGTTTGTTTCCAATCTTTTCATTATGGTGTAAATTTCTATTTCCCTAATACTAAGTGATTTTGACCATTTTTTTCAATGTGTCTCTGGGCCATCTGTTTATCAAAATTTACTTTCTTTCATACAATTCTCATTGAGACAAATCCACAAGAATTCTCCTATTTGGAATCCAGGGAAAATGGAATCTATATAAATGGAAAACTTTATAGTATGTTGAGAGGTCAGAGTTACTGAATTGAATTAAGAGTATGCAGATTCTGGCCTTCTGAATAGGGCAAAGGAGCACCCATGTGGATTGTACAAATAGTGCTCCTTCAACATAAGGCTCATACTTCAGGGAACTGAAAACCCTAGAGTTATTTTTAATTGAAGATACAGTTTCAATGTATTCATATAAAGCCAGTAATGAGATTTACCACTCACAGATCCAAGAAAAAGGAGACTTGAGGAACTGTAATGAACTGGAATAAAGTCAGTCCTTTATTCCAGGTTATCAAAAACACAGGAATTAGGAATCAGGGTAGCAAGCCCCTATAATTTATTTATAAGTAAGTTAAGGAAGAGATCACTAAATTTTCATGACTTCAACCCTAAGTGTTTTTTCAAACTAGCTTTAACTTTTTACTTGCATTTAATCAGAGCATTATAACATTTGTTTGCGTATCACTGAAAATTAAATGTGTGTACTAAATAATTGTTTTTGGGGTTATTGTTTATTTATTTGGGGGTCATACCTGGATATACTCAGGAGTTAATCCTTGCTCTTCATTCAGGAATCACTCCAGGCAGTGCTCCAGGGACCATATGGGGTGCTGGAAATAGAACCCAGGTTGGCTGGATGCAAGGCACAAATGCTCTCCCAACTGTATTATCACTCCAACCCCCTAAGTAATTGTTTTGAAAAGATTCTTCAGGGTCTAGAAACATGGCTTTTGAGCTGGAACTCATACTTTGCACACTGGGGACTCAGTGTTTAATCTCCAGCATATGGTCCCCAGATCACCCCTATGGGAAAACCAAGCACTGTTTGAAATAACCCCCAGAATCACTGGGTATGAAAAAAAATAAGAGGGAGAAAGAAAATGGGTGGAGTGGAAAAGGAGGAGAAGGAACTGAAGTATAAGAAGGAAAAGGAGGAAAAAGGAGGAAGAAAAGTAAAAGGAAGAGAAAAGGAGAAAGACAGGAGGAGGAAGAAGAAGAGGAGGAAGAGGAGGAGGAAGAAGAAGAAGAAGAAGAAGAAGAAGAAGAAGAAGAAGAGGAAGAAGAAGAAGAAAGAGTGAGGAGGAGGAGGAGTTGGAGGAAGAAGAAGAAGGAGGAGGAGGAGGAGGACGAGGAGGAGGACGAGGACGAGGAGGAGGAGGAGGAGGAGGACGAGGATGAGGAGGAGGACAAGGAAAAGGATAACGAGGAGGAGTAGAAGGAGGTAGAGGAAGAGGAGAGAGGAGAAAAAGAGGGGTGGAGGAGGAGGAGGAGGAGAAAAAAACTTTTATATTTGGGCCATCTGCCCCTCGAGGTGTTGCAGGTATGGCTGCAGTATCCTGCTGCATTGGCAGGTGGCAGACAGGAGATAGGCTTGTCTACACCACCAGGGCTCTGCCCTGTGGTCCCTAGATGGTAGATGATCTGACATAGGAAAAGACTGGGCCCCCTGGGATGAACCCAGAGCCATGGCAGAGCCTAGCAAGCTACCCGTGGTGTATTTGATATGCCAAAAACGGTAACAATAGAGATGAACTGGACAAGGGACAAACCAGACACACAGCTGCACTGCTCGGCCCACATAGAGCAGCCCATGGAGTCTCTGAGGAATCAGCTAGTCCCCGGCCGAGACCAATGTAGCTCCTAAGGTAAAGCAGTCATGTGTGTGTGTGGGGGGGGGAGCCATGCTGGCCAGAATTGGAGCAGGGATTTAGGCTCCTCCCTCTCCATGCCGGTGGGCATGGCTATGGGCTCGCAGCCTCCGCAACCAGATGAACCAGACAAGGGGCAGACCAGACGCACAGCTGTGACAGTGCACAGCCAAGGAAGAGGCTTAGATAACAAAGTAGGCTAGGACCAGGTCCTTCCCAGGATCTTTCACATCTGTACACCATAATGATCATTGTAGTTGTTACAAACTGGGGTGGTTGATGGGGAATGAAGAACTATAATGTCACTCTATAACTCACTATTGAATATACACATAGATAATTGCATCACAAACTGTAAGGCAAGTCACAAGGTGTAGGAGAAGAGAGAGAGAGAGAGAGAGAGAGAGAGAGACAGAAATGAGAGATAGAGAGAGAAAGATGAGAGACTCAGATGCACGTTGGAGAGCTGCATCCGGCTCTCCCCCTAGTTCAGCTGACCATGAGGCTCCCAGGAGGCAAGTTGGGTTTTGGGGAGTGGCCCATCACTTCTGTAGGGCCTCGGAAGCAGCCAGATGAGACTTGCTCACCATAATAGCTGCCATTATCATGGTTCAGACCCCAGAGCTCATCAGAACCCACGCAAGAGAGATGCTAATCTCAAGACCAGCTCAGAGCAGCCAAGTTCGAGCCCAGGTAGGCGGCTCTTGGAGGCGGAAGTCACCGGGTGTTCCTGGAGATGGAGCTGGGGTCCCCTTCCCTTCCCTGACCCATCCCAGAGGCCTGGTGGCCCTGCCCACGAACTGCCTCAGGGCACTTGGCCATGATGCAGAGACTCAGATGCACGTGGGAGAGCTGCCATCCAGCTCTCCCCTAGCTCAACTGACCATGAGGCTTCCAGGAGGGAAGATGGGTTTTGGGAGTTGGCCCATCACCTCTGTAGGGCCTCGGAAGCAGCCGGATAAGACTCACTCACCATAATAGCAGCCATTTTCGTGGTCCAGATTGGTACATCCAACTAGTGGAATCAATCATGTTCTAGAATATATTACAATCTACAATGTGTAAGAAAGGGAAGCAAAGAGAGAGAGAAAGGATATAAAGAACCTGCCTGCCATGGAGGCAGGCTGGGGAAGGGGGAGGGAGGTGGGGACATTGGTGATGGGAGATGGGCAGGGGTGGAGAGATGGGTGTTGGAACACTGTAGAACCAAAATTCAAACATGAACATCTTGTAACTGTATTTCTAATGGTTGTATAATAGAATATTTTTTTAAAAGTAACTTTTATATTGAGGTAGGAGTCCTAAGCTCATCAAACCCTTACCTAAATGCTCAGACTCTGGATGGGAGTGGGATTGTCATGAAGTGCTTTAGGCAGGAACTCAAAATAGGTGTCTTCTCATTAGTGTAAGTAAAGCAAAAATTTATTTCCCAGGATGGATGCTGGACACTGTATTACTGACACCTAATCATGAACAAATATGTAATTGTCTATTTCACAGTGATAATAATTAATTAATTAATCCTAACTCAAAAAACAATTATTTCCCTTAGACGTAATTGGAATTTGGGCTGAAGTGATAGCACAAGGGTAGGACACTTGCCTTGAATGCAGCCAATCCAAGTTCAATTCCTGGCATCCCAACCCCCAAGCACCACCAGGAGTAATTCCTGAGCACATAGCTGAATTGCCCTGAGCATCCCTGGTGGACCCAAAAAGCCAGAAAACAAAATAAGTAGTTGAAATCGGAAAGAAGAAGCACAAAGCTGAAGCTGGAGACCCAGAGTTTTATGCATCCCCAGCCCCCATGCAAACCATGCCTCTATTTACCCAGTTATCCGATGGAGTGGTGCCACCTGCATTGACTCAAAGTCCAGAAGTGACTGAGTGTGATTTTTCAGTTTAGCACAAAGAGATACAGTGGTGTAAAAATGTCAAGTGGCTGGTAATTTTCTGCCAAGTAAATGGACCTCTCTGTGCCTCTTGAGGTTTGCGGTTCTAACTGACTTTTCATGTCAGCTTCACTTTCGCTACACATAGATTTTTTTTGGTCTATCTTCCTGCTGAACCAGATTGTAGTTATCTTTTCCATAATCCCTCTAAGATGGTAAAAGCAAAACTATTTGAAGCAGTATTTTCTCCAGAAGTTTCCCAACTGTACAGCTAGTCAATACATGAACATTTGAGGTTTCAACATTTGCCATCTTAGCTGTCAAGATTCTCTCCTCTTTTGGTGAAGAGAATAGTTACACCCAGCAGCGCTGAAGAGCTGCTCACTGCAAAGGCTTTAGGTTTATTTCCTGTGCTTTGGGGATGTGGTGATGAGGAATAGGTCTGGGTCTCTCATATGCAAACTATATACATACTCCAACCCTTGAGTTGTGCCCCACATACAATCAACTAAAATTCTCACAAATTGAAGATAAGCAACATCAGGCTGGAGAGGCAGCACAGTATCTGGACAAACCTGGTTCTATCCCTGGCACTGCCTATGATCTCCCAAGGACTACCAGGGTCAGTCCTGAGCACAGAGCCAGGAATGAGTACCCCAAAGTGTTGCCCCCAAAGCACAAAATCAATTCCTCGATTAATTAGTCACTAAATAAATTTAATTAATAATGATTTTGATTTTTAATAATTTTGAGTTTCTTAGAGATACGATTCAGCCTCCCAAAAATGCACCAGTGACCATATTAGGATGAGGATGTCCTGACAACTATGGAAGCCTGCATGTGCGGTGGCCTGTGATGACTGACTGGCAGACACCTGTCATGCTTTTTCATGATAAAGGTACTTTTACTCAAGCCTTACCTATACAGTGATTGCTTAGATTCCACCAGCATTCACTAAAGAGGTGGAGAAGCTGTCATGGGTTTTACTGTTTGGCCATCTCTGAGACAAGAAAGTCCCTCACGGCCCTTCCTGCTTCTGCCCTTTGTCCTCTCAGATATTTTTCTCTTCCTTACCTTTGTATGTCCTCATTATTTTCTCTTTTCAATTTACACTTTTCTCTTTATTTTTCCTTTTTTGGGGTTGGAGGACTCCCAAGCAGTGCTCAGAGGATCTGGGGACCATTTCTATCTGGTTGCCAATCAGGCCAATACCAGGGCCCCACAGTAAGAGCAACTGAGAACCAGAGGTGCCAGGGACCAC
Source organism: Cryptotis parvus (assembly GCA_021461705.1). Classification (NCBI taxonomy): domain Eukaryota; kingdom Metazoa; phylum Chordata; class Mammalia; order Eulipotyphla; family Soricidae; genus Cryptotis; species Cryptotis parvus. Next base: position 28,427 of record JAJIBD010027031.1, read on the forward strand.
CAAACCCAGTGGTGTTCAGGAGTCTCCAGAGCTATACTGATGATACTGAAGAGACTAAGTGATGTCAGGATGAAACTAAGCATCTTGCACATGCAAGGCAGTTGACTCTGACACCAAGTTTCTCTGCATCTATTCATTCTGCTGATCTTTCCATATCAACATTTCCTCTTATTCCCAGGAGGTATACAGGGGCCTTTTCTGTTTTATTGACTTCCTCTTTAAGCCCTTGTCACCCCTGACATCTCCATAACTATTTAGGAATTTCTGTCCTTGAAGTGGCGGGTGGAGTAAAGGGGAGGGAAGGTACAATCTGAAAGTGGAGGGAAGTGATCACTCTGGAGGAGACCAGGGTGCTGAAAGGGAGTATAAAATGCCTACCATGAGGCAGGCTGGATATCAGGAGGCTAATTGGGGACATTGGTGGAGTGAAGTGGACACTGTTTAAGAGACTGATCTTGGAACATTATGCACCTAAAAGTCAATCATGGATAATTCAGCAGCTTTGAAACTGATCATGATTCAAGAATTCTATCCATGGTTGATTCTTTACTCAACTACAAAATAGTGAAAGTCTTTGCCCAGAACTGTGACTGGCCAGGAAACAGCAAGAGGCACAGGCCTGAGCTGCTGCCCATTCAGCTTGTGCTAAGCTAATGAGGAATCCTGGAAGGGGGGCAGGGCTGGGCTACCCCTGCCTCCCAGTCAGACTCTCAAAGGCTGGAAAACCTCAACATCACTAACACAGCCACTTTCAAGGTCAGGACTCCACAGCTCGGCAGGGCCACATCCAACAGAACAGTAAAGTTCAAGCCCAGGTATGCACGACTCAATGATGGAAACCACCCGATTTCCTGGGGAGCTGAAGCTGAGGTGCCCTCCCCCAACTCAATGCCCTCTGGCAAGGCCTGGAGGGCCCATCCAGAACTGCGATGGGCTGGGACCGTTCATGGGGGTCCCATGTACACCCCATCAAGCGCTGGCACAGTGCCTGAGCAATATGTCAAAACCTAGTATATTCATCTAACTGGTATCCCATCTTATTTTTTAGAAACAAAGTGTGTGGGCACGAGGTGTGATCTGGTGTTGCAGGACTCCTCTAAGAGCCTTTGCATCTGCTCTGGATTGCCTCCTGCAAATCACTTCAGGCATATTTGCCTGGCCACGTTGGATCTCTAAGTAATTAGGCCAGAGAGAAATGCTGTTTGCCTCCAATCAAGCAAGCACGGCTCTCTGATAACTCAAAGGCAACTAAAATACAAAACTACCGAGAAGTAGACGAGACTCTTGTCAAGGCTTGGAGAAATATTTAACTGGCATTAGTATTAGTCTTTGGTACAGAGACATGCCATCTCAGAAACCCCCTTCTCTACCCTATAAAGGCATTTCCAGGCAGATCTTGGCTCAGAACATTAGCATATAATAGGGCCTAGGTGAGATGCTGGGAGAAATTACCTAAGGGCATTTGACCCTTCCTGCTTCCCATAATAGTGGGAGGTCTGAGTTGCAGGGGGTATAAAAGCAGCCTGCTTCCTCTCTCTTGCTCTCTCTCTCTTTTTTGGGGGCTCTCTTTTTGGGCTTGCACCCTTCTTGGGAGTCTTGTCTTTTTCTCCTTTTTACAGGGCCTTAACACGTGGTGGCCGCCATCTTGGCTTACACGTGTCTGGGGTTCTAGCTGAGAATCCTAAGCACAGAGTTTTTCCTATTGCTGACTTGTATGCCTGAACCTGTGATAAGTAAAGCCTTTAAAAACTGCATCAGATTCCTGAGTCTTCATCCATTCCCTGCCGGCTTCAGAGGTAGAAGGAAACTCACTTCCCGGCACTGTCAGGGACCCCGGCGGCATTCCCGACAGTCTGGGGACCACCTCAGTAATTTCCTATACAGTGGACTCAGATGACACAATGGAGATTTGAGGATCTCCATTGACTTTTGTCTAACACCATGTTCATCAACTGTATTTAGAGAAGTAGTTCCAACAAGCAATATAGAATGGATTGTATGAATAGGAAAAGCTCAAATAGACATTGAGATAAATGTGAAGTAAGTGTTGTCAGTAGCTATAGTGATGGTTTGTCTGGGTTTGTCAGTCGTGAATCCAAAACAGACTCCCACACATCAGCTTAGGGGAAAAAAAAGGCATGACCTTATCATTACAGTTCCGTTATATGAGCTGTAATGATCAACATAATTGATGCTGGCTAAATGAATAGGTATCAGGAGGGGATGGATGGTGGGTAGGAAATGCGGGTCTCTGGTGGTGGTGGGGGCATATTGGTAGTGGGATTGGTACTTGGTGATGAATGATGAGTCTTTCCAGCAACTGCATTGTGAAAAAGTTTGTTTAAAATAAATCATTTTAAAAAATTTTAAAAATAATGGAAGTCTTGTTCTTTATTTTATCCTTCATTATCTCACCTCATCCCAGCCTCTTCCTGGTAATTAGTATATGAGTTGCCCCCTTCCCAATACAGATAGACCTGGTAAATCTGTTTAATGAATCTTATGGTACGAATAATCAACTGGATTGTCTCAGTTAGATGGCTGTCTTTTACAGGGAAGGGGCATGGGATGCTTTGTTTTAGGAATAGGAAAGGAATTTCAAATGGGAATTTTAGCATTTCTAGAAAACTTTTTGAAGGAAAGATTACATCAAGCATGTGCTTCCTCTCCCTCTAGAATTTTTCTGCGTTTTTCATAGATAGGATTGAAACAAAAATTTCAGCCTCCTTACCTGCCTCTCTTCCTCCTGCCTGAGTACATACCTGAGATTATAATCTTTCCTCTACAAGACTTTCAAGTTGACTGTCCCAAACCACCTCATTCATTTTCTCAAACTGAAAATCTGTCCTTGAAAACTGGCCTCATCATTAAATACAGAAAAAGCGATACACATGACGACAACCCTTTAATATATGTTCTGTTATCCACAATCTGGATGGGAAGGAAAAGAGAAAGAGATAGAGAGAAAGGTAAAGAAATAAAGAACCTGCCATGGAGGTGGGCTGGGGGAGGGGGAGGGAACCGGGGACGTTGGTGGTGGGAGATGGGCACTGATGGAGGGATGGGTTCTGGAACACTGTATGACCAAACTATGAACATCTTTGTAATTGTATATCTCACAGTGGTATAATAAAATACTTTAAAAAAAGAAAAGAAAACCGGCCTCACATCTTTTGTTCCTCACATTCCAACACACTCCTGAGCATTTATAGCCACTCCTGTGGGTTTGTTACCAATGACCACAAATGACCTCGGAGCCAGCAACTCTCAACTGGAATCCTTTCCTGAGCTTCTCATCACTAAACAATTTGCTGTCAGACATGCTCCCCCAGTAGCTCTCCTCAAACCCTGCAGTTTGGCAAGTTCCAGGCTAACTTTGGGATCTTGGCCCCCATAATACCACACAAATATTTCCTATTTCCTAGTTATTGGCATAGTTATTTATCACACCACACACACACACACACACACACACACACAGGGTCACACCCAAATTTATTTCATTTCCTACTAACTTTCAACTCTGTCCCTTCAGCTTAACGCTCATCCTCATTGCCAGAAAGATGCAACCATATTTAATCAAGGCAATTAAAAAACCCTGTCATATGATCTTGACTTCCATTCAGTGTCTTTCCTTCCTAAATCCCTTTTTCTTACTACCAGAATTTCTCTAAAGTACAAATTTGTCCTGCCCCTCTAGGTGTTGCAAGTGTGGCTGTGGTGCCCGGCTGCATTGGAAAGTGGCAGACATGAGATAGGCTTGTCTACACCCCCAGGACTCTGCCCTGTGGGCCCTAGATGATGGGTGGTCTGACATAGAAAAAGACTGGCCCCCTGGGATGAACCCAGAGCCATGGCAGAGCCTGGCAAGCTATCTGTGGTGTATTCGATATGCCAACACCAGTAACAATAGAGATGAACTGGACAAGGGACAGACCAGATGCACGGCTATGCTGCCCGGCCCAAGTGGAACAGCCCATGGAGTTTCTGAGGAATCAGCTAGTCCCCGGTCGCGATCAACGTAGCTCCTAGGGTACAGCAGTCATGTGGGGGAAGCCAAGCTGGCTGGAATTGGAGCAGGGATTTGGGCTCCTTCCTCTCCATGCTGGTGGGCATGGCTATGGGCTCACAGCCTCTGCAACCAGATGAACCAGGCAAGGGGCAGACCAGGCGCACAGCTGTGACAGTGTGCAGCCGCGCAAGAGGCTTAGATAACAAAGTAGGCTAGGACCAGGTCCTTCCCAGGATCTTTCACATCTGTACACCATAAAGATCATTTGTAGTTGTAACAAACTGAGGAGGTTGATGGAGAATGAGGAACTATAATGTCACACTAGAACTCACTACTGAATATACACATAGAATTGCATCATAAACCATAAGTCAAGTCACAAGGTGTAGGAGAAGAGAGAAATACAGAGTCAGAAATAGAGATAGAGAGAAAGATGAGAGATTCAGATTCATGGGGGAGAGCTGCCATCCGGCTCTCCCCTAGTTCAGCTGACCATGAGATGCCCAAGAAGGAAGATGGGTTTTGGGAGTGGGCCCATCACCTCTGTAGGGCCTCAGAAGCAGCCGGATGAGACTCACTCACCATAATAGCTGCTATTTCATGGTTCAGACCCGGTACATCAAACTAGTGGAACCAATCATGTTCTAGAATATATTATAATCTACAATGTGTAAGAAAGGGAAGCAAGAAGGAGAGAGAGAGTGAGAGAGAGAAGAGAGAGAGAGGAGATAAACAACCTGCCATGGAGGCAGGCTGGGGATAGGGCGAGGGAGGTGGGGACATTGGTGATGGGAGATGGGCAGGGGGTGAAAGGATGGGTGTTGGAACACTGTAGAACTAAAATTCAAACATGAACATCTTATAATTGTATATCTAACGGTGGTATAATAAAATATTTTTTAAAAAGTACAAATTTAAGAGACCTGTATGAGGAAGGGCACAGTGAGTAAGGTGCTTGTCTTGTGTGTAGCCATTCCTGCCACCACATATGGTCTCTCAAGTACTTCCTAGTGTGATCCTTAAGCACAGAGCCAGGAGTAAGCCCTGAGTACTCCTGGGTTGTTGGGTGACATGCCCTACTGAACCGTAACCTCCAGCTACACTTAGCTTATGTGGAGAGCTGATCCCTGCCTTAGGGGAATCTCTGGAGCAGACGCAATGGGAGTTTGGACAGAATTGGACTGATTTCATAATTTTATATGGCATAAATATTTTTTATCATGAATCTCGCTTGGCCCAGATCAATATTCTGTTCCCACGGGTCCCTGCATGGGACATACATGTAGATATCCCAAGAGTACTTGGCCACATTGGATGAACCATTATGTAATCAATTCTCCTAGTTCAGAGACTTGCCAGTGCGCCTCTGGGCAAACTAACATGTCTCTGACTCTAAAGGTCATGCCAAAGTGAATTATTCTGATGGATTTTGGACCTTAGTGGGATCCAGAGTCTGGGATCTGCTAGCTATATATTCATAGCAAGAAAAGTATTAATGCCATTTCCTACAAATTACATTCTGAACTGCTTTCTGGTTCAGAGATGCAGCCCCTCCTCTTTCTGCTACGGAGATTTTTGCCTCTGGAAATCAGCTCTGGCTCTTGTGAAGCTTGAGCCAAAGGCTCACCTAAAGATCTACGTTTCAAAAGGATCATTTACCTGGCTACATCTTTAGATAGCCCAACCATCAATGAGCTGGGCTGGAAGATTTTGGCCGGTTTCAGTCTATAAAAAAGAAGCTAGGATAAGAAGGGGCCTTTTTGCCATATTGGCTTCCCTTGGCTTCCCTTTTCCTCACTCCTTTCTCTCTGTTCTCTGCTGGGCTTCAACACGTGGTGGAAGCCATCCTGGCCTACGTGTAGCTGGGGCCTAGCTGGGAACCCAGAGTCTGGAGTTTTTCCTGTTCTTGGAGTGTATATCAGAACCTGTGATAGTAAAGCCTTTTAAAACTGCGCCGGAGTCCTGAGTTTTCTTCAAGGTAGAATATAACCAGCCCCATCTATCTCTGTAACCAACCCTCAGATATCTGTATTCTACTCATATCCTACACTCTACTCTGAGATCTCCTACTCTGTAAAGTTCTGGCAAATTGATTTAACCATCCTTCCCTTTAACTACCAAAGAACATACCCTTTTACATTATAATTCTTTGTTTATGATTTTTCCCTATATATAAATCTATAGGTTGATTCAGTGCAGTTTGTTTTCATCTTGGCTTTCATAATCACTATTCCTGGCACGTGGTCATGTATGAAGTTCAATATGGCCCTGACATTTCTCCTGAGTGCTCATCCGAACTAATTCAACTGATTAAAAGACCATCATAATATCCTTTTTTTCTACTATTACTCCTTTTATCCCCACTGTCAAAATCCACAAGGACAAGGAAACTTTAGTTGGTTGCTTTCCAGTCCTTCATAGTTCCCAAAAGAATTATTATGGCCTGACACATAGTAAATTCTCAATAAGTACCTGTCAAGTGTTTGAATTACCCTATAATCAACTCCTTTATTCTTCAATTTTATATGTGTTATATTTTCTCAACCTTGTTGTGCAAAGAATACCACTATCTCTGAATGAGTCATTCCTTATAATCATAAAATGAATGTATAATAAATAAACGAATAAATGAAGTCATATCTGCATATATATTTTTAAAGAGATCATGGATTCACTTTAATATTTCTCCTAGGGGGCGGAGCGATAGCCCAGTGGGTAGGGCATTTGCCTTGTACGCGGCAGGCCCATGCCGGCCCGGGTTCGATCTCCGGCATCCCACATGGTCTCCCGAGCACCGCCAGGAGTGATTCCTGAGTGCAGAGCCAGGAGAAACCCCTGAGCATCGCGGATCTGACCCAAAAAGCAAAAAAAAAAAATTCTCCTAGATATTGGTGTGTCTACAAAACTGACAGAAATTTGACTTTTCACTCAGAAATGGAACCTTGAAAATAAAAATTATGAAGATGAAAAAACATGCTATTAAACGTCTGTGACTAGTGTGATTTTTTTTTATTAATTTCAGTTTCTTTTAAGAGTAGAACTTTTGGGTGACTTTGATCTATACCATAGCTAACATCATTTACTGGGTGTAAAAATCTGGTCCTCAAAGTAAAAACTAACTTTGCTTTTAAGTATACATGCTCAATAAATGCGATTCTGAGCATGACACTGCTCTGAAACATTTGAAGTGAAAGTACTCAGTACTCCACCTTGTCTGCAGTAAGTGCACAGTGACTACCAACTTCATCAAGATTCCCATCCACACCTTAATGTGAAATATGAAAGCACCTGATTCTAACTGAAACTTTGAAGTAATGACCAATTTTAATTAAGGTAATGCTCTTCCCTTGGCCACTACTCACTCAGTTACAATATGACTTCCAGAGACTCATATGATGCCCCCAAAATTTCCAACTTTTTTCTTTCTTTTTTTTTCTTTTTGGGTCACACCCATCAATGCTCAGGGGTTACTCCTGGCTTTGCACTCAGGATTTACTCCTGGCAGTGCTCAGAGGACTATATGGGATGCCAAGGAAGTAAACCCAGGTCAGCTGCTTGCAAAGCAAATGCCCTACCTGCTGTGCTATCGCTCCACACCCCCTTTTTTTTTTGCTAGTCATATTCCAATTAAATATAAACTTTAGACTGGGAAGGATTTTGCCTTTCTCAAACCCTAAGAAATTGTTGTCTAATATTTTCAATTTGATAATTCTATTGTAAAAGACTCTGACCAAGCATCCCTGATATATGCACAATTACTTGTTCATAAAATAGAGGAACAAAAGACGGTGCTGAGTGCTAGATTCTTGCTTTACATGCTGGAAGTATTTGTTTGATCTACAGCACAGTATGGTTTCCCAAACACTATAGGGAATAAGTGCTGCCACAATTACAGCCATTTTCAAGGTCCAGATCTCACAGCTCATCAGAGCCTCACCCAAGAAAGAAGCCGATTTCAAGTCCAGGTATGCAGTTTTCAGGGGCTAAAGTCACAGGGCTTTAGTGGAGATGTAACTGATGCCCCCTACCCCACCTCTGTACCCTCCAGAAGGCCTAGTGGGCCTGCCCACGAACTGCTTCCAGCGCTGTCGGCCATGATCCAGAGACACAGACACAGAGCCACGCAATATCTCAAATCCTGATATACTGATGTACTAGATATCCCATCACATTTTATAGAATTAAGTTTGGGGCATACAATCACAAGTGTGTGGTCATGATGCCTGGTCTGTGGAACATATCAATAATTTTTTTTTTTGCTTTTTTGGGTCACACCGGTGACGCTCAGGGGTTATTCCTGAATCTTTGCTCAGGAACTACTCCTGGTGGAGCTCTGGGGACCATATGGGATGCCAGGGATTGAACCGGGTCGGCCACGTGCAAGGCAAACACCCTACCCACTGTACTATTGCTCCAGCCCCCATATTGATGATTTCTTATACAGAGGGCCCAAGTGGCACAATGGATCCAGTTGAGATTTAATAATCTCTATTGATTTTCATCTAAGAATATATTCATCAACTATATTTGGAGAACTATCTTCAGCAAGCAATATAAAATAGATTATTCTGTGTATGCATAGGACTGGGTCAAACAGAGGCTGCGGAAAATTTGAAGTAAGTGTTGTCCGTGGAGCAGTGGTGGAGGGCTTGGGGTTGACTAGTAGAAACCCACTACATTCTAGAAACCAAGGAAGTAAATACAAGAACAGAAATTGGCCAGATTCGCACAAAACAATCCAGAAAAAAAGTCAAGATTTTATCAATACCATTCTCATATATGGACTGAAATGGCCAATATAATTAGTGCAGGCTAAGGGAGAAGGCATGGGGCTGGGGAGTGGGTGGGAAATGAGGGTCTGTGGTGGTGGGAGCACACTGGTGGTGGGATTGGTATTGAATGATGAATCTCTCTAACAACTGTGTGGTGAAAAACTTTGTACTTTGTAAATCACAGTGTTTAAATAAAGTAAAAAATTTTTTAATTTAAAAAAAATTGTTTTTCCATGAGTAGCCACTGAGCACTACTGGATGTGCTAAAACAAAAAAAAAATTAAGAAGCTATATAACATAGATATATAGTAGAAACACACTAAGATATCTAATCTTTTATTAAACTATACAGAATGGAAATTTAAAGAAATGATATAAAATGGATGGAAAGAAATAGAACTCCATATTTTCTTCTTTCACCCCAACAAAATATCTCATACCTAGTCCACTGGCTAAAAGATTCAGAGCTTCCCTTGAAGGGGTATGTGGAAACCAGGTCACTGAGTGCCTGGGACCCTAATTTATCCACTGGCTCACTTCTCCAATGAATTCTATGCAAAAGCTAAAACCGAAATAAACACCTGAACATCAATGTTTAAGAAAAGAAGTAGAATTCAGTTATATTGATGATTACGACTTTATTTCTAATGAAGTCAGGTTTTTTATGATCATGTTAAAAGCTATATTTCATGCTAAATAAAAAGAACTCGGTTGTTGATTATACCATAGGAAATAGAAAAAAGACAATAAAGTTGCAATATATCCTTGAAGCATGTCGATAGAGGTATGATAAGAAAATAGGAGGTTTTATGTCACAAAGCCAGAGCACAGAACTAATTCATTTTCCATCCTGGGAAATCAGCAATCATCAGCAGGCTCTTTGCACAAGAGTTAAGATTTGTGGTAATAACAGGTACTACAGTGGCATTCTGTGTGGTTTTCCACTTTAGCATTCCCCATTACTGTGGCCTAAAGAGAAAGGAGGAAAATTAGACAGGCAAAAATGAAATTATGAAATAAAATGATCTATGGCTAGCTGAACTAAACAGATGCTTGCTACATTGCCATACTCTCCCTTTGAGCTGTTACTTTTACTCTTAAAGGCTACACTATTAGAGTGTAGGCATACAATATTCATTCCCATCCTGCGCCTTGTTACCTGCATCCATATTCTGTTCATCTGAACAAATCATGTCTATGCTCATAAGTATTTTGGTAAAGGTTACAGTGCAAGCCCTTCTGCTTACAACATCCAACAAGAAAATCATTAGACATCTGCTTTAAACCCCTGTCTGTGCTCTAAGGACTTTGCACTGGTTGGATGGTTAGAAAGCCTTGGGAACCTTTAATTTCTCACCTTGGTAAATGCTTTAGCCACACAGCATGTAGCTTCTGAAGTGATGTTCTTTGGAACCAACATTGTCTTCTTCGATCTTGCTGGGGTGGGATATGCTCTGGAGAAGCAACAACCCATGCACTGATAAACTGGGGCACCCAGCTTGGAGAAATATTTGTTTTCCTTTAGTTTGCATTCTGGGCAACCTACCACACACAAAGGCCAACAGTAAATTAATCCAAAGATAATTCAAAAGGAATATACTTCTTTTTATGAGATGGTAAATATTTTTTTGTTGGGATATCAAAGGAAATAAATGTTGGGTGCTATATGCTAATCATCATACATAGAATTCTATTTCTATTAATTACAGCTATTTTCATAGGAAATTTTTTTGTTTATATGCATGGGAAATCCCAGTAGTGGTAGTTTCTTTTAAGCATGCATTCCCTTCTGCAATGCTAACAGTGTACCTACAGGGAATACAAAAGTTGACAGATGAAACACCATGTTTATCTGAAAAGAGAATTCTACTCATAAGCAAGATATTTCCCTTTAGAATATTCTATTGTTTTATCTCATAGACACTGCAAATACAAAGCCAGAGAAAAATATTTCCAAATTAAGAAAGCTCAGTAAGTATAGAGAGTCTGGTATTAAATCAGCATCTGCAATTGGGAACTGGAATTCAAATATTATAACTGTCTAGAGAAAAACATAACCAACAGTAGCTCATAATTTTATGGAAAATGGAATTATGTCAGTAACTGCTTGGGATTTTTCAAACAAAACAGCAAAACAAATTTACTGCATGGAGTGGTTTATTTTTCTCATTAACTGATATGAAAATTCATCTTTAAAGACACTTCTGAAATTCTCTCAAATACTCCAGCTTAAAGGAAACTGAAATGACTAAATAAGAGTAAATTTCTACTTCTAAAATTCAGGTAAAGATTAATAAGACATTTATTTCAGATGATAAATTATAGGTTGCTATTTGAATAGGTATTAAGATATCATTTACACTGTACAATTTCTGAATCTAATTTAATTTTGTATTACCAATCTATAATTGCTTAGATATGTTATGTAATTAACTGCAAAAATGCATATCACACTTGAAAAGGAGGTATAGATATATTTAATAGAATTATTGGTGTATATCTAGAAACATGTCTTGTTACCGCAAACCAACTTAGGTCACACACCCTGCATTCCAAATTCTCCATCAGGAAAGGAATAGAGGATATGCAGAAACACAGTCAATGTGGCCAGTATGACAACTGCATGTTTTCTGTAGAAATCCATGGCTTTCCTGCAAAACAGACATGTTGAAAAAATTGACTCTAAGATCGCCCCTCATGTCATAATAACAACCAGCAATTTTAACATGGCTACTAAGTCATTCCTGCCCTGACCCCTCTGCCTACAGCTACCAACATACTTTAAATTTGCATAAAATGCCTCAAATTTAACTATAGAAGATAGATAATGAATTGAATATTTCCTTTCCTCATATAAATCATAGAGTAGGACTTAAGGATAACTGCTATCAAATAATATTTTTTAAAAATTTTATTCTATTAAGGACCTTCATCTTTTTATTTGCAAAGAAATAAAAAACTGGATATTTATAGTCTGGAAGGGAAGGAAAAGAGAAAGATAAAGGGAAAGAAATAAAGAACCTGCCATGGAGGCGGGCTGGGGGAGGGGGGAGGGAACCAGGGACGTTGGTGGTGAGAGAAGGGCACTGGTGTAGGGATGGGTGCTGGAACACTGAATGACTAAAATCCAAATATGAACTTTGTAATTGTATATCTTTGTAATTGTATATCTGATGGTGGTATAATAAAATACTTTTAAAAACTGGATATTTAAGAATATAAAGTGTTTAGAGATAGAGAGATAGATAGGGATGGATAGATGATACATACATACATACATACATACATACATACATGCATAGTAGAAAGATAGATGACATATTTGCATGTAAAAATTTAGAACCTCATCCCTAATTCACAGATCGCATAACAGAAACAATTTCTCTCGTTATTCACTGGTGGTAGGTGAACTCTTGAGATTCATATCAATGTGAAAAATTAAAATCTCACATTGTTAATCCATGCAATGTTACAGAGGAAGATGGTAGAGGATCTTAAAACTTTCCTAAATTGCTTCTTGATTTACATATACCTATAGATATAGTTTTATGTATTTTAAAGGCTAGAGGTCAGACTATCCAAGCATCTTGAGTGCTTGAGGTCAGGCAATCCAAGAACAAGTGAGTTACTGATATTAAGGCATTAACCTAACTGCATCTGAGAATAGAGAGATGGGAAATTGGATTGTATTTCTCTATGACTTGGAAAATGTCACATAATGTAAAGAGTCAAGTTTTTAAACACCAAGTCTTCCCTGAAAGTGTTAAGGATTGCCTATACTCAAATGATGATAGATGAGAGGGAGAGTCTCTATTACTAAGAAAAATAGAACATACAAAGAATGAACAGCAGCTTTTCATATTTTTTTAAAAAGAAAAAATACTTCCTAATTCACTTTATGAGGCCTCAAGTACCCTGATTCCAAAGTCTAATACTGGATCCAGAGCAATAGTTCAATGTTTTTGCATTTGCCTTGCATGCAGCTGACCGGGATTGGATACCCGTCATCCCATATGGTCCCCAAGCATTTCAGAAGTAATTCCTGAGTACAAAGCCAGGAATGACCCTGAGCATTGCTGGGTGTAACCCAAAAAAGGGGCCGGAGAGATAGCCCAGTGGGTAGGGGCGTTTGCCTTGCGAAGCCGGCCCATGATGGCCGGGGTTCGATCCCGGCATCCCATACGGCCCTCCGAGCACTGCCAGGAGTAATTCCTGAGTGCAGAGCCAGAAGTAACCCCTGAGAATTGCCGGGTGTGACCCAAAAAGAAAAAAAAACACAAATTTCCATTATTAGGGAAATCCAAATCAAGACAACAATGACATAATTGCTCACACAAGTGAGAATGGCAAATATCAAAAATACTAGGAAACATTCCCACTGCTGGTGGGAATGTTTCAACTTTATGAAAAAATAGTATGGAGATATCTCTGTAAACTAAGAATTGAGCTGCCATATGACCCAGCAATTCAGCTTGTGGGTATCTAACCCCAGAACACAAAAGCATTTATTCAAAGAAACATGTCACACCATTATTTACTTCAGCACTTAATACAATTGCTAAGATATGGAATTAACCTTGGTGTCCAAAGACAGACAAATGGATATGAAGATGTAGTATTTAGACTCAAAAGAATACTACACATCTATGGAAACCAGAGCCATAGTACAGTGGGTATAGCATTTGCCTTGCAAGAGGCCCTGCATCCCATATGGTCTTTCAGCACTGCCAGGAGTAATTCCTGACTGCAGAACCAGGAGTAACCCCTGAGCATCGCCAGATCTGACCCCCCCACACACCAAAAAAAAAAAAGAATACTATACATCTATAAGGAGATATGCAATGATGCGAATCTCTGCAATATGGATGCAGTTGGAAGATAACATGCTAAAGTCAGAAGAAAGACAAACAGAACAGTCTCACTTATATGTGGTATCACTAGATCACTAGAACACTAGACATTCCGTTGTTCATCGATTTCCTCAAGAGGGCGCCAGTAACATTTCCATTTGACCCCATCACGTGCCAGTGTAGCCCAAAGGCATCTGGTTGTTTCAGGAATATGTGGTATATATGTGATATATAGAAGAACTGAGTAAGGGAATGCAGTGTTTGAAAGGAAGGATGCCTAAGTTACCCCTGACCTTAGAGTAAAAGGACACAGAAGAAAAAAATTGAAGGGGGCAGAGGAGAAGAGATAGACAGGAAGCAACTGGAAGCAGGGATCAAGGGAATCTAAGTAATTAGGTAGTGTAAAGGAGTGGTATAGCTGCATATCCAAGCCACAGAGACAACAACACTGAAAACAAGAGATACAAATCTTATTAACCAAATTCAAAGATGTGCCTGTCAAGGTGGTAGGCTGGGGTGAGAGGAGAATATGGGTAGGAAAGAACCTGGTAATCCTGGCAGAGGGAAGAAGACACTGGTGGTGGGATTGGTGCTGGAACATAGCATATCTAACACCCAACTAAGAATACTTTGTAAATCATGGCACTTTAGTTTTTAAACAAATTTTTTTTTTTTTTGCTTTTTGGGTCACACCTGGCAATACTCCTGGCTCAGTACTCAGGAGTTATTCCTGGAAGTGCTCAGGGATTGAACCCAGGTCGCTGGGGATTGAACCCAGGTCGACCGCATGCAAGGCAAATGCCTTCCCCGCTGTGCTTTCACTATGGCTCCAGTTATAAATTTTTTTAAATAAAAAGAAAAGAAAATTGAATGCAGAATGTATAAGAATTATGACCAACTGAGAAAAATTAATGTTATGCAAGTTTGGCTCAGTATTTAAAATTCATGTAGATTAATTCACCATATCAGTAGGCTAGAGAAGAAAAATTATATGGTTAAATAAATTGATGTAGAAAAGCAATTGACAGCACCCAATTCTTTATCAAAGTTTAAAACTCTCAACAAAGAAGAAAAGTATTTCCTCAACCTGAAAAAATTTGCAAAAACCTACTTACTGGAAAAAATAAACATCTCCCTCTAAGATCAGGAACATGGTAAGAAAGTCTACTCTCACCTCCTTATTAAATAAATATATTACTGGAAATCATCACCAGCCAAATATAAAGAAATATAAAGAAAAAAAGGTTTTCATGTTGAAAAGAAAAATAAACTAATGTACATGGCAATGTTTATTTTTTAAAAATTGGGGAGTGGGGACTGGAGCAATAACACAGGGATTAAAGAACTTGCCTTTTATGAGACCGATTTCGGTTCAATCCTTGTTACAACATACAGTCCCCCAAATAAGGAGTGATCCCTGAGCACAGAGCCAGTAATAAGTCATGAGCACTGCTGGGAGTTGCCACAAAACAAAAACCAAACAAACAAGTAACAACTAGGAAACTACATAAATAATCTGAAACTAGTGAGTTCAGAAGACAAGATGTATAATACAAGATGAACATAAAAAGTCAGTTGTGTCTGGGACAGGGGTGGAAGGAGGAACACTGGGGACATTGGTGGTGGGAAATGTACATTGGTGAAGGGAGGGGTGATGAAACATTGTATGACTGAAACGCAGTCATGGACAAGGTTGTAACTGTTAGGGCTGGAGTGACAGTCCAGCGGGTGGGGCATTTGCCTTGTATGCAGACCACATGGGTTTGATTCCCCGTCTCCCACAAGGTCCCCGAGCACCTGCAAGAGTAATTCCTGAGTGCAGAGCCAGGAGGAACCCCCTAATCATTGCCGGGTGTGACCCAAAAAAGCAAAGAGAGAGAGAGAGAGAGAGAGAGAGAGAAGAAAAGAAAAGGTTGCAACTTTATCTCACAGTGATTTAATTGAAAAAAAAAAAAGTAAAGACCAAAAAAGGTTGTGTTTCTGGTATCAAATTTTTTTTTTTTTATTTTCTTTGTAGTTTTGAAGTGCTTGTTATCAAAATGCAAATTTCATATATGCAAGGCAAATACTCTACCACTGAACTACATCCCCAACACTTAGAAACAAATATGATATAAAATATAATTATAATTATTTCTAATAAAATTAAATATATGATTATAAATGTAACAAAATATTACAAGTTTTATATGTTGAAAATCATAAAATACAGATTGAATAAATCAAAAATTATAAATAACTTGAGAATTATACTGTTTATAGATTAAAATGCCTAAGATAGTTAATGTATCAGTTTTCTCTAAATTGTTCTCTCTGTTTAATAAAATGCCTACCAAAATCTCAGCACAGCTTTTGTAGATATATAAAAGATTATTATTATTGAAATGCAGAGGATCTAGAATAGCTAAAACAATTTTAGAAACAGAGTGGGAGGAATTACTCTTCCTAGTGTTAAGTTTTATTACATAGCTACAATAATCAAAACAGTGTGATATTGGCAGAGGGATAGATATATAGACAATTAGAACAGAATAAATTACCCAGAAATAGAGCTACACAAGCATGTCCAGCCAGTTTTTTGACAAAGATGCTAAACAATTTAACAAAGGAATTCAACCATTTCAACAACACCTGCTAGGGCTTTAACAAAAAATGGAACGTAAGCTTTATATCTTTTTTGAAAATTAACTCATAGTTGCAGCACTATTCACAAGAGCCAAGACAAGGAAACAATCAGAGTGCCCAAGAACACATGATTTGATAAGCTGTGGTATAGATACATATTGGAATACTATTCTGCAATAAGAAAAGATGAAACCATGCAATTGCCACTATGTGGATGAAGCTGGAGGGTATCATTTGAATGAAGTCAGCCAAAAGGAGAGACAGATACAGAATGATCTCTCCAATGCCTGGGATATAAAGAAACGCAGTATGTGAACAAAAAATGGTCAAAAACAATAAAACCTGAGAACTGGTTTATAGAATTGAACTTAGCCAGAGGAGGGGGTATCTTGAGACAATGGTGGAAGAAAGCATGTATCTGGTGGAGGGGTGGTGCTGGAACATTGTATGCATGAAACCCTATCATTAACAGTATTGTAAATCACTTTACTTAAAATTAAAAACTTATAATAGATCACAAATGTAAAAATTTAAAACAGAGGCCAGAGCAATAGCACAGAAGGCAGGTGCTTGCCTTACATGCGATCCACCCTCATTTGATGCTTGGCATCCCATATGTTTCCCCCCAAGCACTGCCAGGAGTAATTCCTGAGTGCAGAGCCAGGAGTAAGCCCTGAGTTTTTTGGGTGTGATCCAAAAAAAGAAAAAAAGAAAGTACGGCAGGCCTGGCAAGCTACCCGTGTCGTGTTTGATATGCCAAATATCAGTAACAATTATATTATGTCATTCCCATGACCTAATATAATGGTTTGGGGCACTTTATGTTCCTGGAACAAGCAGATGCCCTTGGGCTCTGCTAGCATGAGACAGGACATATGGAGATGTTACTGGTGCCCGCTTGAGCAAATTGATGATGAACGCGAAGATAGTGATAGTGATAGTGATAGTGATAGTGAAGGGTATCACCATCAGGACCAGGGAGATAGTTCAAAGGCCTGGAGCTAAGCACACACATTGCATTGGGCAGGTCCAGGTACAGATCAGGCACCATATGCCCCCTGCCCCCAACGGTGTGGCCCTGGTGCCCAGCAGACCTCTCAGGCAGGCTAAGTACTGTCAGGCTAGACTGCTGAGCTGAGTATCACTGAGAGTGGCCCCCACATGCCCCATGTACTGATTGGGAGACCCTCATAATGATTACCATAGTAATACTCTGGAACTATTTTGCTTTTTTCATATCCAGAGAAATTTCTAGAGGCTGTATGGCATGGGACACTTCAGCTGATTATGGAAACACACAGAGCACAGTTATATTCTACACTGAAATACACAGACATTTTTTAAAAAACTGAAAAAGTTAAAATAATTTTACACTTACAACTGACTGTGTTTTGGAACTTGTAGTTTTTCATAAAAATGTGCTAATTGTGCTAACATCATTTTAAATAAACAAATTTCTAACATAACTTTAAATCAGTTCATTGTAATTTTATATGTGAAAAATCACTTGATCACTTCACTTGAATCCTGTTATTCATCGATTTGCTCAAGCGGGCACCAGTAACATTTCCATTGGACCCTATCACGGGCCAATGTAGCCCAATGGCCACCCAATTTACCTCCAAATTGCCATGAATATTCTACCCACCCCTCTGAGAGAGCCCCCACAAGCTACTGAGTGTATAGCGCCCACCACGGCAGAGCCTGGCAAGCTGTCCGATGTGTATTCAATATGCCAAAACCAGTAACAAATGTGAAAAATACTCCAGTCATTTTCAAGAACGTAAACAGATTGATTTTGAGGCCTAAAAAGTTTGAGAACTTTTTGCCTCAGTGATGTACAAAGCAGTAAGGAGAGTCATAGAATTGAAACTGGTTGCTTTTTTTAAACTAGCATTCTACTTAGGCATTGCAGCTCATATATTATGAAAATTCAGCATTATGCAGTGAACAATTATACCAGAATTAATTCAGAGAGAAACATTTATAACAAGATTACAGAATGCACATTTGAGAGTTTGCTTTATGATAAAGAACATTGAGAAGCAGAACCAAAGTCACCATTGCTTTAGCTTTCAATAACCAAAATGGTTTTGTCTTCATTTCTAAATGAAATGAGATTAACCCAGCAGAAAGGGATTGACCCTCAGTTTCTGGGTGTTTTTAAAACCATTTTCATAACTCTTCTATCAACCATTTTCATAAATCTTTCTCTCACCCTAATGATCTCTTAGAAACATCAGCTTTAGAATTGGAAGGAAAAAAATAAGAATCAAGGCAAGAAAAAATAATTACATTTGCTGAGAGTTATGCTATTTTTCAAAATATGCTTGACTTAGTATTCAAAAAAGAGGTTTGCATACATCATGCATGCTATTTGGGGAGAGGGAGAGGTAGGAGAGGGATGGTGGAATGACCCACACCAGATTCTGCACTCAAGGGTTGTTCGCGGCAGTGCTCGGGATTCTGTGGCACTGGAAACCAGCCTTGTGCTGTCTCTCAGGCCACAAACATCACATACCCTAAGCGTGGCTGTTCATCACCAGCCTCCTGCTGCTTCATAGTAACACAATTCCAAGTAGGTGTGTTTTTTTCTCAAACTGGCCTTTAATGCCTTCATTTCTTTCTGAGCCATCCACTTCCAAGGCCCGTAAGGAGTTGCCCAGCTGTCAGTTTCTCTGTGAAGGTTCCAACCATTCCCCAAGTCACACTAACAACTCTTCACTGCAATCACCTGTCACTCTGTATATAATTCTTAAGTTAATTCTGAATCATTTCTCCATCCACATTCAAGATTTTATTATTATTATTATTAATTATTTTCTATTGTTGTTGTTGTTATTATTATTATTATTATTATACTACCATGAGTTGTAGTATGTGTCCCCTGATTCCTGCCAAGGGGGACCCAAGCACAGATCCAGGAGTTAGCCCCAGCGTACCCAGGTGTGCCGTCCCGTGCGCCTCGCCCCAAAATTAGAAAATTAAAATGTTTCGGCCATACCAGGTGGTGCTTGGGGGTGACTCCTGGTGTGGGATGAACCCGGGCTTCCTGCTTGCTGTGCCCACACTCCAGCCCCGAGCCATGTCCCTGGCAAGGCACAGAAGGCTTCAGTGTGCAGAGCCACAGGGTCAGGTGCAGATGTTCCCCCACATCTGTGCTGAGTGTCACCAAGTACCCCTCTCCACCTCGTCTCTCCAGGTCCTGCAGTGGGCACGCTGGGCACATGTGCTACTGAGTTCTCCACATCCACGGCTTGTATACAGACCCCTGCGACTTGGTCTTGGATCCCTTGGGATACAAAGATGTGACTCAGGACCCAGAAATCATTGTGAGGTGCCCCTTTCTCTGCCATGGCGTCTCTGGGGCCCGTGTAGCCGGCTCTGATTCTTCCTGGCCATAGAGGCAGGGGTCTGGCACAGGGAACAGCTGTTGGCTGAAACTTTTGGGACCACACTGGGCATACTCCAAAGTTCCTCTGACTCTGCCCAGGGGTCACTCCTGGAGGTGCTGGGGACTATCTGGATGCCGGTGTTTGAACCTGGGTCAGCACATATCAGGCCCTGTACTATTACTCCTTCTCTGTTGCTTGGTGTTTGTTTTAAAGGCACTGACCTGACCTAACTTGTCTGTGACCCCATTGTCTGGTGGCCTCTTGCTCAGGAAAGTCCGTGTTTCCCTCCCCACCCCTGAGACGGTGTCTGTGAGTCTCTCAGCCACAGGAGGGCACTTGCCTGTGGCCAACCTGGCTGTGATTGTCCACATTCCATATGACCCCACACACCATGAGGGCCTCCATTTTCAACATCCGGACTCCACAGCTCGTCAGAGCTCCACCCATTAGAAGAGCTGATCTTTCCCCATCTCAGCCATGCGGTTCATCAATACATGCATGAGATGAGAGGTTACTACAAAAGTATCCGGCCCTCATGGCAGAGCCTGGCAAGCAAGCTACCCGCATTGTATTTGATATGCCAAAAGCCAGTAACAATTATAGACCTCATTCCCATAACCTGAAGGAATGGTTTAAGGCTCTTCATGTTCCTGGAGCAAACAGATGCCCTTGGGCTACACTAGCATGTGACAGGCCGTATGGAGATGTTACTGGTGCCCACTCAGAAAATCCATGAACAACGACAAGACAAGTGACAAGTGACAAGTGACTACCATGAGATATACTATTACAAAACTGTTCATGATTGGGTTTCAGTCATACAGTGTTCCAACACCTATCCCTCCACCATTCTTCCCAGCACCAATATCCCCAGACACATGCAAGCTTTATATAAAGAGAAACTATGTTTCTCTAATCTACCTGCACCCTAGCCATGCACAGAGAAAATGCAATTGTGTGGCTCTAGCCTACAGAACAAGAAAAATAAACTCAATAACAATTTGCTAATGTGAGCTATCATTTACCCTGAGAAACAAACTAGCTCTTGAATGACAACTTAGAATAGTGTTTAACAGAATAAATTATTTTCAGATAATAAATTTCCTAGATGCTCAGAGATAGTACCAGGGCCAGGATATGTGTATGCATCGCCTACAGCCTACCCTGAGACCCCTGAGCATTGCTTGGTGCAACCCTGGAGACCCCAAGCACTGCTAGTTCTTGTACTGAGATAATCCTCAGCACCACGGGTCTGGGCAACATCTCATCCTAAGGCTCCAGGACCCCAACTGTTAGTAGAACTCTTGTTGACTGAGAATCACTGGGAGTGATCCCCTAGGGCCCACTGAGTCCACTTGAAGACCATAAATAAATAAACAAATAGATCAACTGGAGAAAGGCTATTCTCACTTAGATATGTGATTTGTAGCTGAATAATAACTAAGCTTTGAGCACACCACAAATAGGAACCCTTTATAAAAGCCATCAAAATTCAAAAGAAAGCATTAGTATTCAAGAGCTACTCAATTGCATGTAAACATTTATATCAAACTCTGTTTGTGCACAAATTTAAATTATTGATACGATATGATTCGGATAGAAAAGGATAGTTTTCTTGAAAGTACAAAAGAATATTATTATTGGGGCCGGAGTGATAGCCCAGCCAGTAAGGTGTTTGCCTTGCACGCGGCCGCCCATGCCAGCAGGGTTCGATTCCCGGCATCCCATATGGTCCCCGAGCACCGCCAGGAGTAATTCCTGAGTGCAGAGCCAGGAGAAACCCCTGAGCATTGCCGAGTGTGACCCAAAAAAAAAGCAAAAAAAAAAAAAAGAATATAATTATTGGGCCAGAGAGATAGTACAATGAGTAAGATGCAAAGTACAGCCTTTCATGCTATAGACCCAAGTTCAATTCCTGGTATCCTACATGGTGCCCTGAGCACTACCAAAAGTAATCCTGGAGCATAGAGTCAGAAAAAGACCCTGAGCTAATCAGGTATGACCCCAAAAATACAAAGAAAATACTGTTATTTCCATTTATTATTATAATTTAACATTCTCACACATCATTTACCATAATTATATATAGTTAATATATTTAATGACCAATAAAATAGTAAGCATTTTATCAGAGTACCTTACAAGCATCTATATGCACCAACATAACACGGATACAAGTACCAAGTACAGTAAAGACCTACCCTACATGCCAAACACGGAACAAACACAGAAGAAGCACTCTGTGATGAGGCAAACCTTGCTGCAGAGAGAATGGAGACTGGAGAGATCCTGCGGTCATCCTTGAGAAGGAAAATCTGCCACAGGATTAAGAATTGAGGTGATGCAATGACAACAGAGGCGGCATATCTTTTCGCCTTCTCTACTCCATGTCACATACCCAAAACTCTTGATGAAGTACAAGACCAACGAGAGAAGTGGCTCAGCAGTAGAACATTGGCTGTGCTTATATGAGGCCCTGGATTTGATACTAAACTTTTAAAAAAGGAAAAACAGTACTTCATAATGACACTAGAACTGAGGACTCTGTAATCCTCGGTTATCTATTTGACTACCAAAAGACTTGAAGGCAAATAAACATGCATATTTACTATATAATAAGCATGAGTCCTTAATATATAATAAGCTTGTGTGTTTAACATAAATATATGTGCATATAAATAGAAGTTTGTCCCAGGGAGATTGCAGGTGTTTGTTGCAATGTGACTTCCTGCTCTTTCTTTTGCAAAGATACTGCCGTTTTCTCCATAACTTCCCCACTGCCAGAGATGTGAAGTTTGCCGTTTTTTAGTGTGAGTGATAGATGGGATGACTCACCCAGACTTTCCACACAAGGAAGTTCAACTGACTCATAACACTTTTTTGAGATGACTGTCTAGATAAGAAGCATAAATCTTTGTTAACCAAACAAATGAAAGTTAACTGACTTCTTAAGAGCTAACCCAGGCTTCATCTCATTAGCTCCATCTCACCAAGGAAAGAAAAGAAGACTCCCTTCAGTAAACAATCACTGAAGCAAAGGTGCCTTGTCAGGCAGGTCTTTAATCTCCAGCACATTTTCTAGCATGAGAAAGGTATTAATCATTGTTGGTTAAACAGAAACTGGATGTGTTCATTTTAGCAGTGTGTGGGATCCAGAGAAGAGAACCACATGTAGGTCTTGATGAGAATTGAAGGTAAAAAGCCACAAGAAAATAAAAGAAGAATGTTTGATATCCAGTGTTTCACTCCTTTCCACTAGGCTCTGAGAAGGTTCACCTCTATTTCCAGTCAAAGTGCCTTCCTCTGATTTCAAGTAAACTAATTTAGAGTCTGGGGTCAGAAGACAGGAAACTGCCCAGGGTGACTTTGGACACGAGATTTCTTTCCTCGTGGGCTCTAGCTTCAATAAGACAGTTTTGCCTTCTTCCTCAGCCTATTTGGAAGTCTAGGTCCAGCAGTGAATGTACTATGCTGCCACCCACAAGTCTCAGTCATCCTGCAAGTTCCTACTTTCTCATTACTCACAAGCTCTAGAATGACCTTGAGACCTGTGAATGCATTCACCAAGAACTTTCTCCAGAGGCAGCGACAACAAGGAGTGTTTGAGAGGTTGCTGGTGGGGTTGACAAGGAAAGAGTTGTTAAAATGCTCCTCAGCTTCCTTTATCCATTCTTTTATTTTTTTTCTTTTGGGGGTCACACCCGACCCTGGGGTTACACCTGGCTCTGCACTCAGGAATTACTCCTGGTGGTGCTTGGAGGACCATATGGGATGCCAGGGATTGAACACGCTTGCAAGGTAAATGCCTTCCCTGCTGTGTTATCACTCTTGCTCTCCTTTATCCATTCCTTAATGTGAATAACTATTGTTGTCTTAATCTTAGGAAAAGATTGAGTCTTGAACAGTTTTACAGGAGTTTAACATTGTTTTTATTTGGGGATCTTTGTGTTTTTGATTTGGGATACATCTGGCACTCCTGGATTTTTTGATCAGATATCACTCTTGGTGGACTCAGGAGACCATATAAGGTGCCAGGGACCAAATTCAGGTCAGCCACATTCAAGGCAAGCACTCCACCCACTATACTATCCCTCTGACCCCAAGGAGTTTAACATTGCTAAGTGAAAATTTTAAAACCCAAAAGGAATGCTTTGAAATTTAAAGATTTGAAGACCTCTTAAGGGTGAGGCATTAGGCCAGGTGTGGGTGGTGCAAGCATGAATGTTTCCTGTTAAGCAACTCAGAAACAGAGGCACAGAGCTACAAAATAGAGTGATAAATGCAGCCATGACATATGTGTAGATGATGTCACATTTGGTAGGTTGGGAACATTAAAACTGAGACATGAAAAACTAAATAGAATAAAGAACATGTGCTTTATGAGAAAAGAAACACAGTAGTTGTAAAGATGTATTTATTGTTATAACATTTGCACAGAAACTTCGTGCATTCAGCCGTCATTATAAGCTTTCCCACAGGAAGATTGCAACTAGTATATCCGCGAAGTAGCTCAGAGTTCAGAGAAAATAAATCCAAATGAAGTCATACTGTTTGGTGGCAGTATCTGGGGTTGGATTTCTGTTTACTGATAATAGTGTCTTGTGGCTCCACAAGCTTTGAAAATGAACAAAATGTTTCTCCAAATAAAATGTAGAAAAGAAAGAGAAGAAAAGGAGATAGTTTACTTTATGAACAAAGTGCTTAAAAGAATAAATGATTACCTTAAATTATTAATATTAAAAATAATGAAAAGGAAAGAAATAGAACAAGTAGAACACTCACCTTGCACACAGTCGACCCGGCTCAATTCCCAGTATTCTATATGGCCCCCAAGCCCACCAAAAGTGACCCCTAAGCACAGAGTCAGGAGTAACACCTCAGCACAAACAGATACCGGCTCCAAAACACAAAAAAAGAAAGAAAGAAAAATAGGAAAGAAAAGAATAAGCATTACTTGGAAGAAAACTGAAGGACTTATAGAATTATTAAAATGATCTCAGTTCCTTTGTGGCCATTCTTGTAACAATTCTATTTTTTTTAACAATTCTATTTTTAGAAGTTTCTTTCACCAAATTTAATAGACTTACAGTTTGCATAATTTCTGCTCCAGTTGTTACAAAAGATAACTTACAATGTTAGCATAGGTATATAATTCAAATATTGGCTCTTTCCATTACCCAGCTAGATTATTTTAGCACATCATCATTTTTAATTGTACATTATTAAATCCACAAAATTTTAACAGAATAGACTATATAGCATGAAATATTCTTTTAAATAAGAAATTCAAACGTTTTTTAAAACCTCCCATTTTTAAAAAGCAAAGTACCAATGGTTTGTGTCACTGTGTATGTTTTAGAAGTAAAGGTCATGCCTCTTCAAATGCACTGTATCATTCCACGCTCCCCAGCAAAACATCCCTCCATCACAGGCCACTCAACCCCTCCAGCCTTTCTCTTGCCCTGGTCTCCCTCTGGTAAACCAGTTCAGCACTTAGAATTCAAGGGTATGTTTTGTCTTTCCATCTTTGTTTCTTATGTTTTATTATGAGTAAAATTACCTGGTGAAATACCTAATAATGCTACTGGAAATAAAATGTTGGATGGTGTCTTTATCACTCAGAAAAGTAAAGCATCCAAAGGGCAGAACATTTTTATGTGGAGCTTTGTAACAGTACTATCAGAATCTTTCTTGTCACAAAATTTATATATTGTATTTTTTCAGTGTTTATTCAATCCTTCCTCCTGCAATCCTTTGACACAGAAACTATCATTTCCATTTAAAAGCATTAATCCTATTTAATTTGAGCTAGAAAGATCACCCAAAGAATTTGGGAGCTCATGCCTTACATTCACTAAGCCCTAAGTCCATGCTCTCCCACCAGCGTCACTGGATGTGACTCTATGGCCCCAAACCTGCTGGGCCTCCAGCTATTCCTTTTCACCTGTCAAGCACCAAATTGCCTACCTACACATCTGGGCTGAGTATCCTTAGGAAAGATACCCTAGTCTCCCTAGAAAACAAATTCAATTTGTCTTGAAGTCTTTCAATAACAGCACAGATAGGCCAGGATTTTGGATTTCTTGATCATGGCACTTTATTTATTTTTTTTGGGGGTCACACCCGGTGACGCTCAGGGGTTACTCCTGGTGGTGCTTAGGGGATTAAATGGGATGCCAGGGATTGAACCTGGGTTGGCCACATGCACGGAAATGCCCTACTTGCTGTGTTATTGCTCCTGTCCTGTGGCACTTTATTTTTTATAAGAATTTTTTTTGTGATGCAAACAGAGCAAAGGAGTGAGTAACCAGGAGGTGCCGCCATTCATTGCCCTTAAGTGTTTGTTTTTTATCTAAGTTGTAAAATAGTCATAAAGGTACCATTCAGTCTGTATTCCTACTGCAGTATGACTTGCTGCTCCTTCGTTAAAATATGTGGTCTATGCTCCCATTCGATCCAGGTGGTCCCTATGACTACTCATACCGAGAGAATATGGGAAGCTCAACGCTGAATCACTGGTGAGTATATCCTTTCATGGATCAAACAATGCCTGCTTCTCTTAGAAGTCAGCTTCAATGTAAAAATTGCGGCTACTCTGAGACTTAGAAGTCCAAGTCACATGGAGAGGCACTTGAGAATAAGATGAAAGCAGAAAAGTCCAAGAAGTAGTGTGTGAAGAATCCATTCGAAATGGATTCGTTACTACCTCAGTTGAGCTTTCACACTGAGCACAAATTCATGAGAAGTTTTCTTTGGGGGAAAGGGGACATCTTTGGACACACCCAGTGGTACTCCCAACTTACTCCTGGCTCCCTGCTCAGGGATCCCCCTAGTGGGCTTATGGAACCATATGAGTTGCCAGGAATCAAACCCAAACAAGTCACACACAAGGCAAACACTCTGCACTGCTATTGCCCCAGTTCTGAGAAGACCAAGCTTAAAACTGTGCAACCCAGGATGTTACTCAGTGGCATAGCACCTGCCTTCTTGCCTTGCATGTGTAATGGTCCCAGTTTGATCCCCAGCACCACAAAACAAATACATTAAATTAAAGCTGTCCAACTGAGCCCAGTATATCTCCTACAACTTGGAAGATAAAAATAACTTACTATCTACCCACTGTTTTGGAGTGGCATGATGTAGCAATAGATAACTAGAATCAACCATGATCTCTCCCCCCCTCCCCTCTCTCTCATTGTTTTTGTCAGGCAGTGCACAGAGAGTACTCCTACCTCTACACTTAGGGATCATTCCTAGCAATGCTCAGGAAACCATATGTAATGACAGAGAGAGAATTCTGGTCTGTCACAAGCAAGGCAAGGGGAGCCGTATCTGCTACACTTTCTCTCCAGCCCCACAACTGCTCTCTCATCACAAACATTTCTTCTCCCACCAGAGATAAGGGATCCCAGTTTTTTTTCAGTATTTTATTATACCACTGTGAGATATACAACTACAAAGATATACAATTAAAAGTTCATATTTGGGTTTTGGTCATACAGTGTTCCAGCACCCGTCCCTCCACCAGTGCCCATCTCCCACCACCAGCGCCCCCGGTTCCCTCCCCTTCCCTAGCCCACCTCCATGGCAGGCTCTTTATTTCTTTCCCTTTCTCTCTCTTTCTCTTTTCCTTCCCTTCCAGACTATGGATTACAGAACATACATTAAAGTGTCGTCATGTGTATCTTTTTGCCTGTATTTAATGCTCAGTTCTAGGTGGGATCCCAATTTTGTCTTCTGATATTTTTCTGTGTGTTTGGTGCATGAAGGAATTGAGATTTATGTAACATTTATTTGGTTAGTCTATGATGAAATATAACTAAGTGTGAAATTTTTTGGAGTTAGCATTTACTGTTGCATACATTATCTGCAACAATATATTGGCATTAATAATAACAATGATAACACACTTTAGAGCCAGAGAGAGTAGATAAAGTGTTCTCTTTGCATGTAACCAGCCCAATTTAGTCACCAGGAATCTCCCCTGAGCAGAGAGCCTGGAATATCCTCTGAGTACTGCCATATGTGGTCTAATCCACCCACCCCAACATCAAAACAGTGTCCACTGTTAATAAAGCACAATGTATGTTAAATATTCTTTTGGGCACCTTGAGCGGGCAAATATGTTCAATACCCATGATAACCTTATGAGATAGCATTTTCATTTTGGCAGATTAAAATTAACTAAGGGGTGGAAAATATGCTCACAAAATCTGTCTCTGGGCTGACCAGCCAAGATTTTTAAAAGCCTCTTTACAATTTCAAACTCCTAGAACCATGCTTCAGTCTAGTGCCTTCATATATTTATACTTTATAATGAACCTCTTAACTGATTTTTTTTCAGATGGTATATTCTTAAATAAGACGCTGATATCTTTTTTTAGAGCAACATTATGTTTTCCTAGGTTAAATATAGCTTACTCATGCAAATTTTATTTTACATAATTATCTGACTTTACCTTCTACAGAACAGCCTAAAGAAAATCATTTCATGGGCGAGAGAGAATATAATGGGAACAGCACTTGCCTTGCCTGCATCCAACCCAGGACCCATTCCTTGTTCTGCTTATATGGTCCCCGAGTTCTGCCAAGAGTGATCCCTGAAGTCAGGACAGGAGTGAGCCTGAGCACTGCCAGGTGTTATCCAATGCCCCCACCCAAATCTGCGCATACCCATACATGCACTTACTTTTTTTTAAAGAAAGAAAATTTTTGTGTGAGATGTTTTCTAATTGATCCTGTATGAGGATTAGTGTCTGATTGTTAGAAAATAGAAGAGAGAAGCATTGAATTGCATTTATGTTTCTCGAAGTTATCTTATAGAGCAAAACCTAATTATTTCATAACTACACTTCCAAAAATTTAGAAGTTAGCAAAAATCAACTGGAAAGTGATCAGGTCTTCATAGCACCTTTCTCCCTATGTTACTCAACCTTTTTCAAAGTACTTCATTAATCTTTTTCCTCCATTATTCCTACTATATGCTTAATGTTACGATTATCTAAATATCTCCCATATTCCCTGGAGTCACTTATTTTCTAAATTCTCCTCTCTTTAATACCCCCATGTAGTGAATGATACAGTATAACTATAATATTTTCTATAAATTTGTTCCTGAAACATCTCAATAATGTATCTATAATGTTAGTCTAATAAATCAAGGATTTATTGTCTTACTTTGTGCAACCTTTCAATAGATATTACTGGAAAGTCACACACCAAAATCAAGATTCGCAAATATTATAAACTGATATCAAACTTTTCTAGGATTCACATTCTAAAACAAAAAGGAAATTTATATAATGAAGCATATCATTCTCTATGAAAATACCAGTTGATTAATATATATTTTCTCTTTGTGAAAAATATTATGCTAATCTACTTTTGAACAAGATGTATGTTACCTTCTAATATTGATATTTCTATTTCCCTGAACTTATTCAGTTTTCAGGTAAATTGGAGCCCCATATTTATAAAAAGAAGTATACTACAAGGAAACAGAATCTGTTTTAGAATGCAATCAATTGATTTTGTAACAGTTTTCAGAAGAAAATCCTAAGAAATATGACTCAAAATTAAAAAACAAACTATTATTGCAATAAAGTTAAAATTAAAATATAAGCTTTTGTATAAATTGTGGTGTCTTAACTTTTTAAAAAAAAAATTATACAATCCATCTCTATTTCCATTTGTATTGTCAATATCTTGTTTTGAATTTTTTTTTTTGGAACATTTTTTTTTTATTTAATTTTATTATTTTCCCCCAAATAATTACACCATTTTAGACATACATGAGATTATGTAGGTTTTGATACAGAGTTCCAACACCCATCCCTCCACCCAACCCATCTACCATCACCATTGTCCCCACCTCCCTCCCCCCCGCACCTCAACTACTTGTCAGATTCTGTATGTCATTTCTTTCGTCTTTATCTCTCCTTCCCGATAAACTTTCCTGCTCTTCGTGAATAGCATTAAAAGACATTACTGTTTCACTATTTTAGTGGACCACACGGCTGCACGATCTGGGCTCGAACTGGCTTTGCTCTGTTGATCTGGTCCGAGGCCGTCTCTCAGCGTCCGACAGCGAAGATGGCTAGTGTGATGGGCGAGTTTCATCCGCTGCTTCCGGGACCCCAGAGGCGATGCCAACACCTAAAACCCATCTGCCCTCCTTGGGATCCCATCGCACCGGCGGCCGGGCCCAGTCTCCCCAGCCGCTTGCGCAGCTCTGAACTGGTTCCCGGCAGCCCTGGGCGGCCATTTATTGAATTCTTAATCGCTTGATCACTTGACATCCCGTTATTCATCAAGTTGCTCGAGCGGGTGCCAGTAACATTTTCATTTGACCCTACCACATGCCAGTGTAGCCCAATGACATCTGTTTGCTTCAGGAATACGAAGATCCTCAAACCTTTCATTCAGGGTCTTGTTGAAGAAGTCTGAGCATCTTTTAGGTGGGCAACCACGTGATCTTTTGACATCCCATTGGATCCAGTCCATAACAGCTCTAGTCCACTGGTCGTCTCCAAATCACATTACATGTCCGGCCCATCTGATTTTCGATGCCTTGGCAAACGAGACAGCGTCCCTGATTCTGTAATGGCATTGGAGGTCGGAACTCCAGATTCCTTCTCTCACTTGAGTGAGATGTGGTATTCCAAGCATAGCTCTTTCAATTCCTCTTTGGGAGATCCGAATAGCATTCTCATCCTGCTTTGGTAGGGCCCAGGTCTCTGAGAAGTATGTTAATGAAGGGAGAATGTTGGAGTAGAAGAGATGCGCCCAAAGTCAAAGGTTCTTTGCCTTTTTAGCTATTTCTTTGATGCTCTTGAAGCATTCCATGCCACTCTCTTTCTCCTGTGCAGCTCAGGTTTTAGGTCATTCATCATGTTGACTTCTCAACCTAGGAACACATAACTGCTGCATTCAGAGATGTTTGTTCCATTGAGAGTGAATGGGGCCTCTGGAACTAATTCATTTTTCATGAACATAGTTTTGTTGAGATTCAGCTGTACACCTATCTTTCCACATTCTTGGTCAAAGTCAGTCAGAATTTGTGCTGCTTGCTAATGTTTGGTGTTATTAGAACGATGTCATCAGCGAAGCAGAGGTGGTATAGTTGCCAACTGTCTATCTTCACTCCCATTCCTTCCCATTCCTAATTGTTGCATGATGTTCTCAAGGGTGGCGCTGAAGAGTTTTGGTGAAATGGTATCACCCTGCCAAACCCCTCTTTTGACATCAATGATCACTTCCTTATAGAATGGTGAGATCCTGGTTGTGAATCCGTAATACAGCTCACAAAGGATCTTGATGTATTGGGTTTGAACACCCTGTTTGGCGAGGGCTTCGATGACTGCTTCAGTCTCCACAGAATCAAAGGCTTTCTTTAAATCAATGAACGTGAGACAGAGCGGCATCTTGAAGCCCCCTACAAACCTCGATGAGCTTGGTTACTGTGTGGATATGGTCGGTTGTGCTGAATCCTTCCTAAGTAATTCTTACTGAATTGAATTTTTACTAAATAATTATTTATTTTATATTATTTTGATATGGAGCTATGTCCAGTGTTGCTTGAGGATTATTCCCAGTGCACCTTGGTGCTCCAGGATTGGTCTCAGAAGTTTTCCAGGAATATAGTACTAGTTAGTACTCCAGGACCAAACCCGGAGCTACTACATACAAAGCCTGTCTTCCAGCCCTTTGAGGCATAAGTAATTTCCCCAATCTTAAGTAATTATTTAAAACTTTTCAGGAGCTTAAAAAGACTTTTGTTCTCATATAAAATATTGTTGGGAGAGAAAATACTAGGCAGTGTGTAGGGGCTACTCCTGGCTCTGTACTCAGAAGTCACTCCAGGATCCAAGACATACAAGCGATCAAACCCTGGCCACCAGCAAACAGAGTGTACGCTTAGCCCATTGAAGTCTTTCTCTGTCTCTCTGCGTCTCTGTCTCTTCCTTTCTCTCTGGTCCCTTACTTACTTTTGAATATAGAAAGGATTTAATAAAACAGAATGAAAGTAGAAAAAAAATTGATTGAAGGAGGAGACATCATTGAATTGGGTGAAATGCCTGATCGGAACAGAAGAGATAAAGGACAATGGACTGTGGAACTTATGAAACAGAATTTCCTATGAAAATGAAATAGACCTTCTGCATATTTAAAATACCTATAAAATATTAGTTCATGATTCCTTCTATTTTTTCCATATCCTGTTCCTCACAAATAAGGAGAAATAAAAGAGTGCTTTCATTTTCTAATTCAAATCTTCCAATGAGTTGACATTTTAACTAGTGCTGAAGCAGATATAATTAAGGTCAGCAAAGGTTTCCAGAAAGGCATATTGTAACAAGCAAAATAGACTTAAACAAATGTTTAAACCAAAAACGTCAGTAATAGTTTGGAGACAAACCAGTAATGCTTACTTTTGTATCAGTTTATGGGAGGGGGCAAATTGATGTAGAATCAGAGATGTGGTTCCTTGGTAGAGGAGCCACATGTGTGCGGCCCTGAATTTAGCCCCCCTGTACTAAGAAAAATAGATGTAAGTAAATAAAAGGCTGGGGGAAGCAAAGGTTGTGATGAAAGAAGAAAATAGAAACAATGCTGTTCACAAAATTTCTGTATTTCTACTGAACATTACACTAGAAGATATAATTAAAAGATACCAAGTCATTTTTATCACTTATCCAGCTTAAAGATACAGTTACGCATCACTTCAAAACAAATAATAAAATAATACCAGCAACTTAGTAATGCCTACTTAGCTTCAGCCTGATACCTGGAAGTAACTCAAAAGAATACATTTCAAAAAATGTCAAATATTGTTTAAAATTTCTGATAGACCATCAAGGTACTGACATTCAACAGAAGACATTTGCTTCCTGGCTTCTGTTAGACAATATCTTAGCCTGTGATCACAAACCACAATTTCACCAACTTCCTTGCAGTTTAATCATGAGTGCCAAGAAGAGAATTTTAAATGGCTAATTCTTGCTAAGATTCATACCAAGCCCCTTTTTAATAGTCAAAATTTTAGTCATCACTCTGCTAAACCCCCAAATCATTTCATGCATATTACCTTCGCCTGGAGTTTTCACAAGATGTGTGAAGGGCAGCTGATGATGGCTCTGAAGACGAATCTTTGCTTTGTCTTGTGATTTTTCAGAAACCGCAGTTAATAAAGTCCTCACCTGTCTTTTATACCAGAAGGCAAATAAAAATTGCATGTTTCCACCAGCATGTAAGCCCGGGATCAACAGTAAATCCCATCCAGTGATTGAATATTACTTTGTAAAATTACCATGACATCAATTTGATCTTATTTTGTTTCAAACCTTGGATTATTTTCTGCTTTGAGCCTGTTTCAGGCAGTGGTGACCACAAGGTCAGCCTATGAAAATAGAGTACACTGTCATTTTCTAAATAATTTTATCAAGACTTGCACACAACATCCTGAAAGAGGACACTTTCCTATAAACAAGGTCCTATGAGCATCACATTTAATTAGCTAAGTACCTGATGTTTACTTAAAATGGAAGAAGGACTGTAAATTTCAGATAATAAATATAAACCATTTCCAAGCTCATAGCATTATTCTAGTAGGGAATAGAAAAACAAAATGAATGCTGCTTTAGATGTTCTATAATTAAATGTGCATCTGGGCTTAATAAGGGCCCATGGAGAAAGTATAAAGCAATTCTAAAGAACTGATTGGTCTCAGGATTCGTGTCTTTTATTTTTCTTATTTTACTTTGATAAAAACCAGTATTTTCCAAAACAGAAATTGCATGTTATGACTTGCCAGCTATAGGACACTTAATTCCAAGATTTTTGAATCCAGTATCTCCCTAATACCTACCCAGTTTCCCTGGCTATGGCTGTGGCCTTTAGTCACAAGATTATGAGCTTTCAATGGTGTCCTATCTCCTTCTACTCTGATCAATGCCAAGTCTCTAAAACTGGCTTACACAAAGTATAAGAGAAAAGAGAGATAAATAGAGACAGAGACACAGAGAAAGAGAGAAAGAGAAAGAAAAGGTGCTTGCTATAGGAGCAGGCTGGGGTTGGAGTGGGAGGAGTGTTTCGACATTGGTGGTGGGAATGGGGCACTGGTGGAGGGCTGGGTGCTGGAACACTGTATGACAGAGATCCAATTACGAACATCCTTGTAATTGTATATCTCAGGGTGGTATAATATAAATTAAGGAAAAAAATAAAAATTCGGCTTCCAAGTGTATGTAGAGCAACCCACCATGTGTAGGAGAAGGAAGGGAGAGAGAGGAAGAAAGAAAATAGATAAAGAACCTGCTATTTAGGCAGGCTATGGGAGGGGGAGGGAATTGGGGACATTGGTGGTGGGAAATGAGCACTGGTGGAGGGTGGGTGCTGGAACACTATGTGACCGAAACCTCCAAACATGAACAACGTTGTAATTCTATATCTCACGGTGGTATAATAAAATGTTTTAAATAAATAAATAAATAAATAAATTTTTAAAAATTGCAGAAAGACAAAAATAATAAATACATAAATTAATTAATTAATTAATAAAAATTAGGTTAGATTTTTATAAAAGGGGATGGTGGGTCTCCTCAGGGAGAGCATAGATAATCTATGTAATTTTTTTAAATTCTCATTTAATATAAAGAAACTGACCTGGGGAGCTGAAGAGATAGTATAGAGGTTAAGGTATTTTCCTGTATGCTGTCAACCCTGGTTTAATCTCCCTGAACCATGTGGTTCCTTGAGCACCTCTGAGAGAGATCCAAACCAGCATCCATGGGAAAAAGAGAAAAACTGACCAAGAAAGCAAAGTTTTTCCATGATTATTATACATAATAAGTTGCTTCATTTCAATACTCATGCCTACTGAGATTCCAATTATTGTCTTCTTATCATTTCTTCCAATATCTACTCCACTCATTTAACTTTTCCTGATGACATTTTATGTCATCATTTTTTCAAGAAACTCCTTTATTGAAAAATCAAAAAGCTTAAGCATGTTTTCAAAGTCTAAGACTTATTCTGAAAATCTAAAAGCTACATACTTTGAGGAAAAGAAAAGCAATTCAATTCAGGACTCCCTTTTCCTGCCTCCATTTCACTCAGACACTTCCACCCTATTGATTGTCTCCTCCTTCAATCATGCTTTAATTTTCATTCTGTGTGGCTAAGAAAAAAAGTTATTGTTTTTGTGCGTTATTATTTTTGTATTAATCTAAAATAATATTAGATTATTTTCATTTGGTTTATGATTTAGTAATAGGTTTTCTTTTCTTTCCATGTTTACATATATAAATATCAGGACTGCCAGAGCAATTCATATAAAAGCTTTTTACACTGCTTTCAAAATTTAGTGTTTTATATTTTGTGAAAAACAATGATGTTTCCCACAAAATGATATGGTAAATTAAGTTCATTATACACAGCAGTTATAAAAAATGTATCCACACCTATCTTCCTCCCGGCACCCCCAGCCCCAGTTTCCCAACTAAGAATAATTTTTTCCTGTTTATGTCTGGAGCCCCAGATTCAATCTCTCTGCCCTGCATGGTCTCCCAAACCACTGCCAGGAGCGACTCCAGGAACTGAGCCAAATGTATCCCAAAAAGCAAACCAAAACAGGGTTGGAATAATAGTAGGTAAGGTGTAGTAGGTAATAGGTGAGGTGTAGGTGGGGTGCTTATCTTGCAAGTGCTGACCTTAGTTTGAACCTCGAACAGGGCCAGGAATGATACCTGAGCAGAACCCGGAGAAACTCAAAGCACAGCCAGGTGAGGTACAAAACAAACAAAAATCACTCAAAAAAAGAAATGCAGGGTGGGAGAGACAGTACAGGCAAGAGATAATTTCTGGCCTTGCATGGGTCAGACTCCTTTTCAATCCCCACAACATATGATTCCTCCCCACCCATAACACCACGCACAGGAGTGACACTCACACACAGAAAATCAGGAGTGACTCCTGTGCACAACACCAGGAGTAAACCCTGAGAACCATCAGGTAGAGACCAAAAACAAGAAAGAAGATAAGGAAAAGAGAGAAAAACTGAAAAAAAAAATCTTGCCCTTATGCTTATAGTATAGAGAAATTTCCTTCTGTCAGTATTGCATAAATTTTCTTTTACACTTTCTAAAATGAGCACGAGGGACCAGAGTGATAGCACATTGGGTAGGGTGTTTGCCTTGCATGCGGCCAACCCGGGTTTGATCCTGGGCATCCCATATGGTCCCCCCGAGCACCGCCGGGGGAGTAATTCCTGAGTGCAGAGCCAGAAGTAACCCATGAGCATTGCCAGGTGTGACCCAAAAGCAAAAATAAAAAATAATAAATAATAAAATGAGCACAAGGAGCTATCATTATAATTTAAAAATTAGTTTTCTTTTGCAGTACTAGGGATTAAATCCAGAGCTTCATAGGTGTGAGGCAAGCATTCTAACTCTGGGCCATATCTTTAGTTCATAATTTTGATTAACTGAGAAATATTATTTTAATTATAATTGGGTTAAGTATTGTGTTTGGAAAATCCTGTTTTGGGACCAGAGATATAGTACAGCGGATAGATCACTTGCCTGGTATGCATGCAGTCAACCAGGTTCAATACCTCTGGCACTGTTTATGGTCCCTCAAGCCCAACCAGGAGTCGTCACTGAGCTCAGAGCCAGGACTATGCCCTGAGTACCTACCAGGTGTGGCCCAAAAAAACAAAGCAAACAAATAAAAAACACCATTCACCATCATTAAAAATAGCTTGACAGTTCTATTTCACCACTGTCTTGGATTACTGATAGGACAGGCAGGTGAGAGAGCTAAACCACTTCTCATTCATTAACAGTTTCCTCTTGGATGCTAAAATTTGGAGACCTTAAGACCAAGAAGATAGATCTGCTGAAGGCAGGGATGACAGATTAATTAGTCACCCCTTCCTGACTACGTCTTGAAAGCGGACAAGGCCACAGAGAGTCTGTGAGAGACAGCCTTGCTTGGTGATAGGGCAGCAGGGTGAGCACACTAACTCTGCTAAACTCAGGAACTTTCCTAATGAAGTTTTGTCATTTACACACTGAAATTTTAAATAACCATCTCTGTAAATGTTTCATACACTTACTTGATTTGTTTTAATAAACATAATTTGATCTTTCTAATAGCAAGGTATGATTATTCCAAACATTATGCTGCAATCAGAGAACTGCTTGTTTTTTCAAGTAGCTTTTTCTTCAGTAATTTTGATAGATGAATTGAATAATTTTAAATGTTTCCTCCAATGCAAAGACAATACACATCAACAAAAAAGTCAGGCAGTGGGTATGGCTCAAAGGGATAGAGTGCATGCTTTGCCCTAGGAAACGCCAGCACCAAGGAAAAGAAATCACTGAGAAACCCATAAACAAAAATACCGGGTTAGAGGGATGTCCCCAAGCCTCGAGTATCCATTTTAAACCGTCTCTTAATGTCTTCCCTTTCTTTGTATATGGAGACATTTCCTAAGGAGCTTATTGTATATGAGTAGAAACAATACATCTATAAGCTAGTGCTTTTCCTTCTTCCCTCCGTTTTTTAAAAACTCACAATGTATTTTAGCAGCCTTTTTTTCCTTTATCTAAATATGTATGTAACCAGACTTGTAAAATTGTACAAAATTATTTAACCAGTCTTCTATCAATCGTTATTTGCATCATTTTAAAGCTAGATTATTTTTACTATTACAGTGATAACATCCTAGGTCTATATACTTGTGCAACTATATTGGAGGATACACTTTGAAGAGCTACATCAAAGAATATTAACATCTTATATGCATTGCTATCGTTGTGGTGTCCACATGATTCCGGCAATGTTTGGAGCCACCATCATCTCTGCCAGTGGTGCTGGGGGGAAAGGGGTGGGTTGGGTGCTATGATGCTGGGGGGGTCACTCCCAGGGCCTTGTATATGTCAATTGCTCTTTACCACTTGGGCTACATACTCAGCTCAGAATATAAGCTGTTTTTAATATGGAAATGTTTTAGGGTTGTTTTGTTTGTATGGTTTGGTTTTGGGGCCCTCTTTAGTGCTTAGGGCTTACACTCAGAAATTACTCCTGCAGTACTCAGGGTAATTTATGTGTTGCCAGGATTGAACCCAGATCAACCACATGTAAGACAAGTGCCCTGCCTACTGTACTATCTCTCTAGCCTCCTGAATACAAATGTCAAAAACCTCTATAGAGAAACACTGTTCTTCGCCCCTCTTAAAAACTGGTTCCATGAGATATGCTTATTTTTTGTGAAACATGAAAATAATAATACTTGTTTCCACTTATATAATGTTGATCAGGATTAAACATTTTACAAGTTATAGGTCATTATTTTCTATGAGCTACTATTTACAAGTTTTTCTTAAGCTGTTAACTTTATCTTTTTTTTTTTTTTTTTTTTGCTTTTTTGGGCCACACCCGGCAATGCTCAGGGGGTTACTCCTGGCTCTGCACTCAGGAATCACTCCTGGCGGTGCTCAGGGGACCATATGGGATGTCGGGATCGAACCCAGGCCGGCACAGGCCGGCCGCGTCAAGGCAAAGCGCCCTACCTGCTGGGCTATCACTCCAGCCCCTGTTAACTTTATCTTTAAACTTGGTGTTTTACTCTATCATATATTCAATATACAGTAGCTTTTTGTAGCCAGATATATCACATTTACTTTTAGGCATGTAAGCTTTATGTATTGTCAAGGTGCTAAGTATAAATATTTTATTATAGAATGCATAGCATTTTATTCATTTTCAATTCTGACCTTTCCCTCCTTTTCCCTTTGTTACAGTCATGATATACCAGGGGAACACACCTGTAGGGCACAGGGCAGGAGGAGTGGGCAAACACAGCTGTGTGGCCACCAAGAATCAAGCCAGTAGAACCTGGGATCACACTGTGCGTTATTATAGGGCAGTGCTAGGAATCAAACTAGGCAGGCACTCTACTGAGTCACATCCCAGACTCCATTTAGATCTATAATTAATTCTTAATTCATTTGTAAATAAGGAGTGAAAATAGAAATACAGCTTCTTTATAAATTTAAATGTTAAGTCAGAGCCAGAAAGAAAGTACAGGAGTTAGGAGCTGGCCTTGTGTACAAGATTCCTTGTGACATCATTCCCAGCACCACATATGATTCCCCAAGCACCACCAGAGGTCACTCCTGAGCACAGAACCAGAAATAGCCCCACAGTCTCACTGGATGAGTTAAATAAAATCAAGTTAAATAAATAAATAAAATATTAAAAATATGTAGAAAAGAGTCCATTCTTTTGTTCTTCTTGACTAATTTGAAATGTTGCTAAATTCCCAAACATTGGGGGGTCAATTTAAGAGTTTCATATCATGTAAAAGATGTTCAACAAGTAATATTGATATTTATGAATTTGGGAAGATCATCCAATGTTAAATTTAATCATTTATTGTCTAGCTATCAAATAAACCAACTAAAATGAATTATCACAGATTAATTATATTTTAGACAAAAATCACATCATTAACTGGTGAATGTTCTGGTTGCTATAAATTAGAAATATTAAAAATTTCCCTTTGAGTTCATTTTGTCATGTTACACAGTTACTGAGAGACAACTGTAATGTTCTAACTTCCATTTCACTCTTTAATCTTGCATAGCCATATTTCTCAAGGGATTGACCCAGGTTCCACCCCATATAAACTATCATTATCAAACTATTTGCTAAAAATCCAGATTCCTGGTTGAAGAAGATAGTTCAAAAGGCCAGAATACTAGCTTTTTGGGAGCCCTGAGTTTGATCCGAGGCACCACACAGTACCTTGAGCACCACTAGGATTGAACCCTGAAATTACAAGTCCAGAATGACCCCAAAGCACCACCAGGTGAGACCCCAAAGATTCCTGAGACCCAGAGCATAGTTCAGATGTACAGCACCTTCCATGCATATGTGAGTCCTGGATTCAATCCCCAGGCCTGCTAGGGAGGGAAGGAAATATACAAATACAGTGTTCCATTTGGGATCTACTATATCAAAACATCTGCCAAGTGCAACGAAAGATTTGCATTTTTATATAGAAAGACTATATATGCGCATTTTGTATAGCTAAATTTGCTTAATATTGTTTAGTAAGATAGAAATATGCCCAAGGAACAATATGATTTACTTTCATCTTCAGCTTCACCTGTAGTACAAATAAATTGAAAATGGTAGTTATTTGTTCAATTCCATGAACCTCCACCCTGCACAAACAACACCAGCAAGAAGAATCAACAATAAAGAGAGCCCAAAGCACCAAACAACTACTCCATGGTCACAGACAAACAACAGCGACAGTTTTTCGATTGCAATCAGGTTTTTAATAAGCAACAGCAGGAAAGGTGACTGACAGTCTGAAGGAACAACCTCAGACATGATGTCTAACACATGCAGCAGAAACAAAATCTCCCCAGAATTGGTGAACGAGAAATAGGGTGGCTTGACACATGCAAAATAAAGCCAAGAATATTCGTTCCTATTTTTGTCAAAATAATCAATAATGCAAACATCCTGTTTCTCAAGCAAACAATCTCTGTCATTTGAACTCTCAGCGAGATAAAGAAACTGCTAGTACAATTATGCATACTCTTCCTCCAGTCTAAAATGTCAATAGACTTGGCAAACAAGCCTACAGAGAAAGGGAGGAAAAATCTCACAGGTGAAAAGTAATTTGTTTAACATTTTCCCATTTCTTTTCTGCTTTGCACATATCCCCTCCCATTTTCATTTCATAAAGCTTTGGGTAATGGGCTATCAATGAAAGCAGCACAAAAGAAATGTGTTTTGTGCAAGAACCGAGGAAGAAGCGCCTGTATTGATGAGGCAGTTCTGTAATGTTTATAATACAAGATGTCAGTGGGGATGAGTCCAGAAGGATTTGCTACCCTGATTTTTCAGGGAGAGTCTTAAAAGACATTAGGTACCACTGGAGTTTCCCTAAAGTCTCTCTATCCTAATAACCTCGGCTATTTTTTTCCAAGAAAGGTAAGGATGCTGCATTCAGAAAACACTATTTTCTTCCCCTTTCTGTGTGTGTATAAATGGCAATGTGCAGCTTGAGAGACAGTGAGGGATCACGAGAAGGAATGAGAGCCACAGTTCAATAAGACAATTTCCTTTGGATTATGCTTTTAATCTGGGAAAGGGGAATCCAGGCTTCCATCAAGGAGGGTGCAGCAGTGCCAGTTGTCTCGGCCTAACATCCTGGAAAATATGATTCCACAGAAAGAGGAGCACATGTCACAAACATACCCTGATCCCCTCTTCCACATTCCCAACTCTCCCACCAGACAAGCTCTAGCTGAATTGGAAGGTAGAAAGAATCTATTCACTCCCAACCCTTCAGTAATGCCCACTCACAGGGGTTCACTGATTCCCAGCCATTGTATAGGCAATAGGTATCTCAACCTCCAACAAAGCTGCCTCCCTACTTTTCTACAGCCAAGAACTCTTTCTTTTCTTTCCTTCCTTCCTTCCTTCCTTCCTTCCTTCCTTCCTTCCTTCCTTCCTTCCTTCCTTCCCCCCTCCCCCCTCCCTCCCTTCCTCCCTTCCTTCCTTCCTTCTTCTCTTTCCTTCTTTCTTTCATTTTGGTGGTGACTGGCATGGAGATGGCTATTTAACCACACCAAGCAATGTTCAGGGGTTACTCTTGGCTCTGCATCAAAATCACTACTGGTGTGAACCCATAACTTCTGTGGGGCCTCAGAAGCAGCCGGATGAGACTCGCTCATCACAATAGCTGCCATTATTGCTGTCCAGACGCCACAGGACATCAGTGCCCACCCAGGACAGATGCTGATCTCAGGACCAGATTAACAGAGTAGCCGAGTTCAAGCCCAGGTAGGCAGCTCTCAGAGGTGGAAGTCACCAAGCATTCGTGAGAGGAAGCTGGGGCCACCTCTTCCCCTCTCTGTCCTATCCCGGAGGCCCGGTGGCCCCGCCAAGAACTTCCCCAGGGTGACTGGCCATAACATGCAGAGACTCAGACACAATGGGGAGAGCTGGCATCCGGCTTTCCTCTAGCTCAGCTGACCATGAGGATCCCCAAGTCACATGGCCTCTTGCAGCCGTATGGTACATCAAACTAGTGGAAGCAATCATTTCCTAGAATATACTACAATCCACAATGTG
Source organism: Cryptotis parvus (assembly GCA_021461705.1). NCBI lineage: Eukaryota > Metazoa > Chordata > Mammalia > Eulipotyphla > Soricidae > Cryptotis > Cryptotis parvus. Next base: position 70,242 of record JAJIBD010027031.1, read on the forward strand.
TAAAAAAGGGAAGTGAGAAAGAGAGAGAGGGAGAGAGAGAGAGAGAGAAAGAGAGGAGATACAGAACCCACCATGGAAGTGGGCTGGGGAGGGTGAGGGAGGTGGGGACATTGGTGATGGGAGATGGGCATGGGTGGAGGGATGGGTGTTGGAACACTGTAGAACCAAAACACAAACATGAGCATCTTGTAATTGTTAAAAATATCACTACTGGCATGCTCAAAGTACCATATTGGATGCCAGAAATCAAACCCAGGTCAGTCACATGCAAATCAAGCACCCTTCCCACTGTCCTATTGCTCCAATCTCAAGAACTCTTCTTTCCATCACTTCTCCATATCCAAGCATGACTTACTCTCATGGGTCCAGGATAAAAGTACCAAATGGGAATCAGAGTCACTTCATCCTTCCCTGTACTGATCAGATTGATAGGAATTATTTTAACTTTAACCACTGTGAAACATTAAGTCTAGGAAAAAGGAAGAAAAAAAATGGGAGGCAAAAAAAACCCTATAAAATGAACACGGATGCTAAGATCTTCAACAAAATACTAGCAAACAGAATCCAAAGACTCATCAAGAAGATTATACATCATGACCAAGTAGGATTCATCCCGGGAATGCAAGGATGGTTCAACATTCGCAAGTCAATCAACATAATACATCATATCAATAAAAGAAAAAATAAAAACCATATGATCCTTTCAATAGACGCAGAAAAAGCATTTGACAAGATCCAGCACCCGTTCATGATTAAAACGCTCCAGAAAATGGGAATTGAAGGGACTTTCCTCAAGATAGTTACAGCCATCTACCAAAAGCCCAAAGCCAAAAGCAAGCATCATTCTCAATGGGGAAAAGTTGAAAGCCTTCCCCCTGAGATCAGGGACAAGACAAGGTTGCCCCCTCTCACCTCTTTTATTCAATATAGTACTGGAAGTACTTGCCATAGCAATCAGAGAAGAAAAGAACATCAAGGGCATCCAGATAGGCAAGGAAGAAGTCAAGCTATCATTATTTGCAGATGACATGATATTATACCTAGAGAACCCTAAACTCTCTACCAAAAAACTCCTAGAAACAATAGACGCATATAGTAGAGTGGCAGGATACAAAATCAACACCCAAAAGTCGGTGGCTTTCCTATATACAAATAACGAAAGAGAAGAAAGGGATATTAAGGAAACTATTCCATTCACAATTGTGCCACAGAAAATCAAATACCTAGGAATCAACTTACCCAAGTATGTAAAGGACCTGTACAAAGAAAACTACAAGACACTGCTCCAAGAGATAAAAAGAGGACACAAGGAAATGGAAACACATTCCCTGTTCATGGATGGGGAGAATCAACATTGTCAAAATGGTAATACTCCCTAGAACTCTGTACAGATTCAATGCAGTCCCTATGAGGATACCGATGACATTCTTCAAAGAAATTGACCAAACGCTCCTGAAATTTGTATGGAACAATAAACCCCCCAAGGATAGCTAAAGCAATCCTCGGGAAAAAGAAGATGGGTGGCATCACCTTACCCAACTTCAAACTGTACTACAAGGCAGTAGTAATTAAAACAGCATGGTATTGGAATAAAAACAGACCTGTGGACCTATGGAATAGAATTGAGTATCCTGACACCCAACCTCAAACACATGATCATTTAATCTTTGATAAAGGTGCAATGAGTCTAAAATGGAGTAAGGAAAGCCTCTTCAACAAGTGGTGTTGGGAAAACTGGGCAGCAACATGTAAAAAAATGAATTTGGACCTGTGTCTAACACCATGCACAAAAATCAGATCAAAATGGATTAAAGATCTCAATATCAGACTTGAATCCATAAAAGTACATTGAAGAAAATATAGGAAAAACCCTCCACGACATTGAAGCTAAAGGCATCTTCAAAGGTGAAACATCACTAACAAAGCAACTAGAAGAAAAGATAAACATATGGGACTACATAAAACTAAAAGCTTCTGCACCTCAAAAGAAACAGTGACTAAGATACAAAAGCAGTCCACAGAATGGGAAAGAATATTCACCCAATACCCATCTGATAAGGGGTTAATATCCAGGATATATCAGGCACTGGTAGAACTTTACAAGAAGAAAACAAACAACCCCATCAAAAATGGGGAGAAGAAATGAACAGAAACTTCAGCAAGGAAGAAATTTGAATGGCAAAAAAACATATGAAAAAATGCTCATCATCACTAATCATCAGAGAGATGCAAATCAAAACAACAATGAGATACCACTTTACACCACAGAGACTGGCACATATTCAAAAGAGCAAGAACAACAAGTGCTGGCGTGGATGTGGGGGAAAAGGGGACACTCATCCATTGTTGGTGGGAATGCCGGCTGGTACAGCCTTTCTGGAAAACAATATGGACTTTCCTCCAAAGACTAGAAATTGAACTCCCATTTGACCCAGCCATACCACTCCTGGGAATCTACTCTGGGAAACCAAAAATACGCAGCGGAAACACCATCCCTACTTTTATGTTCATAGCAGCATTATTCACAATAGCCAGAATCTGGAAGCAACCAGAGTGCCCGAAAATCGATGACTGGATAAAGAAGCTTTGGTACATCTACACAATGGAATACTATGCAGCTGTTAGGAAAAATGAAGTCATAAAATTTGCCTATAAATGGATGGACATGGAGAAGATTATGTTGAGCGAAATTAGCCAGAAGGAGAGAGACAGATACAGAATGACTGCATTTATTTGCATGGCATAAATATATATGTACATATTATGATACCATTATCCAAGGTCAAGTGAAACATATATCAGGAGGTCTTGTCAAAGATGGAAATTATCACAAACGTGTGGGAGTCAGAGTTTAGGTAAAACAGAAAATGGAACAGGGTGCTAATAATAGTTGAGGGTACTAATGCCAACCTAGAACTGAGCATTATAGAGGCAAAAGGATACACATGACAACCTTTTAATGTATGTTCTGTAATCCATAGTCTGGAAGGGAAGGAAAAGAGAAAGAGAGAGAAAGGGAAAAAAATCAAGAACCTGCCATGGAGCAGGGCTGGGGAAGGGGGAGGGAACCGGGGATGTTGGTGGTGGGGAGACGGACACTGGTGGAGGGACGGGTGCTGAAACACTGTATGACCAAAACCCAAACATGAACTTTTTAATTGTATATCTGTTTATTTGTATATCTCACGGTGGTATAATAAAATACTTTAAAAAAACCCTATAAATACAAGAAAATTGTTAAAAAGGTTAGAATACCATAAAATAGACTAGGAGAATTGCTCATAGATATGGAAGAAAATCAGGGTGAAGGTTGACAAAGTATTTAGAAAATTGAGACAATCCTTTAAAATATGGCTTACTCTCTTTCTTGAAGTAACTTAGTTTTTAAAAATTAATCTATTTTGAAAAATTGTTTATATCCTTTGTGAGAAAGTCATTCTGTATATGATTCCAAGAATAGAGTTTGAGGTTTTTCCTTCAAACACAAAACACATAAAACATCCTCTCTTCTACTTTCCCCTGAAATCTCTGTCCCAGACCTGACACCTCTACCATGCTTCCTGCCAGAGTCTTAGCTCAGACTTTCGACTCTCTATTGCTGCAGAGTCATCTCCCAAAACGTAGCATATTAAAGCAGGAAATGTCTATCTTCTTACTGGGTTTCAAAGGTCAAAAATCTAAGAAAGTTTTCACTCAGAGAATCTGAATCAATACCTCAGAGACTGGCAGCCAGATGAGGCTGTAGTCTTCTGAAGGTTCAGCTGGACTGGAGAATCCACTTCTCGGTTCACTTGCCTATTGGAAACCTGAGTTCTTCACTGGCTCTTAGGTAGAGACAGGGTGGTTACTCTGTGGACCGCTCTGGGCCAGTTCTATATGTAGGTGACTTTCTCCAAAGCAAGCAAATATGGGGGATTGAGGAAAGCTGGGACAAGACAGGAGAATCGTGGAACTCTCTTACATTATTGGTGGGAATGGAAACTTTAGAAAACCGTTTGGCAGCTTCTTGTAATACTGGATATATATTTATGTATATAATTATACATAAATATATTGTATTTATGTGTATAATACAAGTGGGAGAGGGGGTCCGGAGTTCCGACCTCTGTCTATGATCCAGAGTCAGGGACGCTGTCTCGTTTGCTAAGGTGTCAAAAAATCAGATGAGCTGGACATGTAATGCAACTTGGAAATGACTGCTTGACTAGAACTGTTACCGACTGGATCCCACAGGATGTCAAAAGATCACGTGGATGCCCACCTACAAGATGATCAGACTTCTTCGTCAAGATCCTGAACAAACGGTTTGAGACTCTTCATATTCCTAGAGCAAGCAGATGCCATTGGGCTACACTGGCACATGACAGGGACAAATGGAAACGTTACTGATGCTTGCTTGAGCAAATCAATGAATAACGGGATGTCAAGTGATCAAATGATATTTATGTCATAATCCAGCATACTCTGTCCTAGGTATTTATCAAAGAGAAATGAAGATCTATGTTTAGTCAATGAACTGAATGCAGAAGTCTATAGTAGTGTTAAGCATAATTACAAAGTTCAAGCTGTGACCTGAGTTTCTGACCAACTGGATATAAATTGGAAATTCCTGAGTTCCACCTCTCGTACTAGAATGACTCTGAGAACCCCCCAAAAATAAATCACTATCTATAAGATTTCTATATTAGTGCAAATAATATTTGAGGATACAAATCCATAATTAGATGAAGAGAGACATGATGAGATTCCAAACAAAGATGCCTCTGTCCTTGTGGATTTTGAGGCATTGAAAAGTTTTCTGGTTTCAGAAACCCCCAATCTGAATCCTATCTTTTGGGGGTTTAATGGAGAATGTGTTATACATTGCACAGATTTATTATAAGCATTGGTGATTGGTTCAACCTCTAAATTCTTTACCCCTAGGGGCCGGAGCAATAGTACAGTAGGTAGGGTGTTTGCCTTGCATGTGCCTGACCCAGAGTCAATTCCTGGCATCCCATGTGCTGCCGGGAGTAATTCCGGAGTGCAGAGCCAGGAGTAACCCCTATGAATTTCCAGGAGTGGTCCCAAAAAGTCATAAATAAAGAAATAAATAGATAAATAAGTTATCTACTCTCATTAGAGGTGAGGGTGGAGAGAATTTAAAAAATATGGGTTCATTCTCTGCATTTATGGCTCCCAAATGTACCTTGGTATATCCTAGGGCCCCTAAGCACCACTAGGGTAGCTCTGGTGGTCCCGAGCAGTGCCAATCTGGTCAGCACTGCATCCTCCAGCCATGGCACTGAATTATGGCCCAGCTGGCTGAGTATCACCAGAAATGGTTCCCAGGCCCTTGGAGCTCTGCTCAGGAGCCCCTCCACATACACACACACACACACACACACACACACACACACACACACACACACACACACCCATGACCTCTTTAGCACAACAAAAGACATACTTCCAAGAGTACTGGGAAGAATCAAGGATGGAGATAAAATAATATGAAAAGTACATCTTTTCATCTGAATAACCAATTAGATCATTTTCTTTTATAAATTTCAACATCATAATCTACTCACTGGTGTTTGAACATAGCTAATAGAAAAACAATCCTAAAGCTCAAGATACACTGGTACAAGCCTAGAATCTCAGTCATTAGCAACCGCCTAGTCTGGCATATCATCGAAAATGTCTCCAAGGTGAGTCCACTCAGGTTTACAGCCTTCCAGTTTATCTTGTCAGGTGCCAAGGCAAGAATGGTCTCAGTAATCTAAGGCTCACTGTCTCATCATCTGCTATTAATGACAGTATCTTTTTATTATTTTTCTTGCTCTGAACCTCTTTCAAGGCATAAATGTAATATTGAATTTCCCTCAATGCATAACCCATTTTTTCACTCTTTTAATTAGGGTCAGTTACTGTGCTGCTCCAGATTGCTGGTAGCAATACTATACTAGCAAGTGCCTCCACTCTGTCCTCTCCCATTCATACAGAATAGGGTTAAAGAGCTACAGAACTAGTGGGCTTTCCATCCTAACCACTAGGCAGCACAGCAGCTTTCATTGTCAACCTCAACTTTATCGGGGGGTGAAAACACAATCTACCCTATCAGGTCCTTAGGAATTCTGACATTAAAATTTTAGGATAAGGGCTGGGAAAAGGTCTAGTGACTGGGGTGCATGTCTAGCTTGCACCCAACCTAAGTTTAATTCCTAACACCACAGGCACTGCTCAGTGGAACCCTGGAAGTTCCCAGCTCCAGTGTCCCGGACACTGCAGGGCCTGAGTAGCATCACATCCTCAGACCCTTGTGCTCAATCAACAGCCCAATTGGTCAAAACTCATCAGTGGTATACCCTGGACTTCCTAAGCACCACTAGAGAGGTCAAAAACAAAAGTTAGGATACAGCTCGGTATCAGGCTTGCTTCCAGTACCCACCACTGCATCTCTGGTCCTGAGACCACTGTACCAAGTAATGAAAAGGGAATGGAAGTCATGCAGGGATGAATGTAAATTGCACCAGCATCCTCAGGCACCTCCTCTTTCCTTTATTCAGATCCTGAAAACCAGACGATCTATCCAGTGAAGCCACAGCTATAACCCTTTTCATGCTGAATGTGAGCAACACTCATGAAGGCATTTAAGGTCATTTGTGCCTTGATCTTCTATTTTAGATAGAGGATGTTTCAACCTTCCATCCCAAATCTCTTCTCTTGAAGAGATCCCTGTCTCTTCTTTTGATGAAATAGCCCTTGTTGGTGTCGTGCACCTCATAGGATATGTGGGGAGTGACTATATCTAGCATAGATATTCAGTGCATCTCTGCATTGCTGCAGACGAATTTCACAACCCCACATGACCTCTAGACAGCTCATCTGAAGGTTAACTGTGTTCCTCCAATCACATTTTTCAAACCCAGCAGAGGTTTCTTCTGATAGGCATTACCATGCCCTACTTTATTGTACTTCTTCAATTCCTGGGGTGGCCTCCATAGGACTGTACTCCCAAACTAGTGCCCTTATAGTAGTCCCATTTTCCATTGCCCAGCTACCTGACCAGATAGTCATTGGCTATTTCCCCTGAGTCTGAAAAAATTTAAACATAGAAATTTTCACCACTACTAGACATAGACGGTTTTCTACACTTGTAGGGAAAACAAAACAGGGATTCAACTCCCGAATCAATTTATCATCACCTTCTATAATCTTACCCATGCTGGTTTAATGCAGTAGCTTTCTAAGTGGTATGCTGTACATTTATCCTGAAAAGGCCTTACATAAGCCAAGGGTCTCTTCTACTCATTTGTCAATTGGTTCTGTCAGTTCCTTAGGGAGCTCCAAAGTTGGTACTAGAGGAAAAGAGGCTACATGCCTATGGATATGGTAGGTACCTCCTTAGTTTCCTCTCCTGAAGGATGAACCATTCAGATACAAACCATTTTCCAACTCACTAGAAACTTTTCTAAACATTTCTTTCATTCTTATTTATTAGAGCTCCTCTGACATCAATCAAAACAATAAGGATATCTCTGATTCCATGACTATTTTATGCCCTTCAGTCATTGAAGCAGTTTATATTAATGCTTATTATTATTATTGTTCAAACAACAACAACAAATCAACAAATTATTTGATATGCCAGATACCAGTAACAATTATAGACCTCATTCCCATGACCTGATGGAATGGTTTGAGGCTCTTTATGTTCTTGGAGCAAGCTGGTTCCCTTGGGCTCTTCTTGCATGAGACAGGTCATATGGAGATGTTACTGGTGCCCGCTCGAGCAAATCGAAGATGAACGGGAAGACAGTGATACAGTGATTATTATTGTTTTTATTATTATTGTTGTTATTATTATTTGCTTTTTGGATCACACCAGCTATGCTCAAGGATTACTCCTGGTTCTGAACTCAGGAATTTCTCCTGGCAGTGCTTGGGGCACCATATGGGATGCCGAGGATAGAACCCAGGTTGGTTTTGTGCTAGGAAAATGCCCTACCCGCAGTGCTATAGCTCCAGCCCCAACAATAGGTAGTTTAGTACTAGGCAGTGACCTACCTGGGTTTGATCCATGGCATTCTATGTGGTCCCCAGAGCTCTGCCAGGAGTAGTTCCTGAGCAAAGAGCCAGGAGTAACCCCTGAGTGTCACCATGTGTGACTCAAAAAAGCAAAAAACAAAAACAAAAAGGAGCTGGAGCATTAGCCCAGCAGGTGGGTGTTTGCCTTGCATGCAGCCAGTGGCCAACCCTGAGTTCAGTTCCTTGGCATCCCATATATTCCCCTGAGCACTGCTAGAAGTAAATCCTGAGTGCAGAGTCATGAGGTAACCTCTGAGCACTGCCGGGTGTGCAGTGCTCACCATCATCATCAACAAATCAGCATCAGCATCAGCATCATCAGCATCATCAACATCACTTGAATCACTTGTCTTACCATTGTTCATCAATTTGCTTGGCGGGCACCAGTAACTTCTCCATTTGTTGGGAATGATGTCCATTATTGTTACTGTTTTTGGCATATCGAATATACCATCGGTAGCTTGCCAGGCTCTGCCATGGCTCGTGGTTCACCCCAGGGCCCAGTCTTTTTAATAAATAAACTACATATTGTCTCTCAATAATGTGAGACATTGGCAACTTCTGAAAATCATTTAATGTAAAATCCCAATGCTCAATTCGGGGAGGTGTTCATAGACTTTTGTCCGATGTTCCAGTCTGTAAGAACAATAGTATAAGACACTTCCACAATTGTATTTAAGTTGTGTCATAAAGGCCTGACAGTGTTGAGAACTAATGCCTTTTGTCATTCAGATACGGCCTCCTTTTTTTTTAATTTTTTATTATACCACCGTGAAACATACAATTACAAAGGTGTTCATAATTGGTTCTTGGTAATACAGTATCCCAGCACCCCATCCTCCACCAGGCCCCGGGATAGGGCCTCCTTTTTCTAATACCTCAAAATAATAAATTCAGCCTTCTTTTTTATTTTGTTTTATTGAATCACCATGTGATGGGTCATTTACAAAGTTGTTCATGTCTGGGTTTCAGTCATACAATGTTCCAACACCCGTCCCTCCACCAGTATAGTACAACCTTCTTTTAAGTGGTATTTTTTAGATGGGATCCATAAATATTTCATTTCCCTCTATGGACTATACATTCTACAAAATCCAAAAGAAACCTATAATGCTAGTGTAGTTAATTCAGCCTTAAGGGTGGGCAGCAAGAGCAGTTCTTTTTTAGTAGATTAATATGGTCTCCAAAGACTCTGGCTTGAAGGCTTTTGAATAGGATTGCTAACAAATACAGCTGGTTATTCAACTTTATGCTAGTCAAGTCTTCCATTTCTGATACCATTATCTTATTTATATAGTGTATTCTTAGACTTGAGACCTGTATCAAGGCCCTTGTCACTAAATAATGACAATATGCTGATAAATTCAGATAACCCTGAGGCACACAGGAAAAGTAATTCAGGGGGCCTTCTTACATGAAAGAAAACTGTAGTCAACAATTTTCCAAGATCAAGATAATTATTCACCAAACCAATCACTGAGTATCAACCTTCTTTAGTCTAATATGGCTTTTGTATGGTTGAAGCCATGTCCGTAATGACTGAGGCAGTGAGTGGAGTTTTACAAAGATCTCAAGAGTCTACATTAGTCTTTGTTGGACTAAGGCATGGGCCTTGCATTCAACTGGCCTTGATGGATTCCTGGAACCACATGGTCCCCTCAGCATTGCCAGAGATATCCCTGGAGATTTCTAAGTACCACTAGGATACTCTAGGGACCTGCATAATGGGGCCAGTGCAGAGCCTTATTCTGAGGTCCTATAATTGACTCTCTGGTCAGATTGACCAAAGAAAAAAAGAGCACTGTTTGGGAGGCCTCTAAAACAAAAACAAAACAGAACAAAAAAGTGTGAATTAACTCAGACATGGTAATGCATTCTCAAAGTTCAAAACCAAAGTCACAGCCAGATCCCAAATTGTTACACTAATAGACCATTTTAGTAAAATGTTTCTTCAGGAAGTTGATGATGCCCAGTTACAAATGAAATAGCTATATAGGGATCATATGGGGTGCTGGGTATCAAATTTATGTTATCTGTGTGCTAGGTAAGCATCTCATTCACTGTTCTCTCTCTCTCTCTCTCTTTCTTTCTCCCTCTCTCTCTCTCTTTCTCCCTCCCTCAGCCCCATGTGTATATTTTCTTCTGGGAAGATATTATGGTTCTGATATGTTCTATCTATACATATTTAAATCCTCTTCTTCCACCATAACTCAACACCAGTCTGTCCACTGCCCCCAAACATGCAAATACAAACACACACACACACACACGAACACACACTCACACTTCTCACTCTCAGTAGGATTCATCAGGTTCTGAAAGACAGAACAGCAAGTAAGTCTCTTGCATGCAAGAAGACCATTCAGATTTATTCCCCAGTATTTCATATGGTCCCCTGAACAGAGACCCAGAAACCCTGAGCATAACCATTAGGGCCAAAAATCAGTAGTAAATAAATAGTAAATTTCTTCAAGCCATACATTTTTCCTTCTTTAAACTCTGCAGCATGAATTGTTCCACCCATTTGGGGATTTATAGTGATTATACTAAAAATGGTAGTATGTATTTCTACATACACTGGCAGACTGACTTTAAAGCACTTATTAAATCATCTGGTTTGATTTGAGGGCTTTTCACCAAATCTATGAGCCCATTTTTATTTCAAGGATAAAGGAACTGAGACTCAAGACAACATGATTAAGATCACACAGCTAAATAGTAGGTGTTCAATATTTTAAAAGAAATAAATAAAGCCAGAATATTGATTTAACAATTAAAAGGAAGAGGCAGAGCTATATTTTAATGAAGAAGAAACTATTTCAAGTCAGAAAAAGACTATATCAATTCAGAATTTCACCATGCTTACATTCAAACAAATCACACTGCTTGGTTTTTGTGAGACTGGAAAGTTAAAGGCAGAATTTTATCTAGACAATTCAACAAATGAATTTTTTAAAAGCTTCAACTTGGGAAACTGTACTCTCACCAGGCACATATTTCTGCTTTTTCAACTAGTGGAGCTGACTGTGTGGGAGTTAACTGTGTTCAATGTGAAATTAAAACTAAAAAGCTCTTATGCATATTTTTAGAGAGTAGAAACAATTAAAATTAAATGTAACTCAAAATCCAGTTAGTAGAGTTGGCATTTAAATTGGCTGTTTAATTAGAAAAATTCTATATGATTAAAGTAGTTCCTTAAAAATGTCTTTCAAAGTACAGCATTTTAATATGCTCCAGTTCTAAGATGAGCCATAAAATTTGATCTTTGTGTTTCCCTGTGGAATGAACTTATTCTGCAGTTGATCTTGCTCCTGGACTAATGTTTTAGAAAGGAACTAATCAGAATAAAAGCAGAAAGTGAATCTTATATGGCAATAAAATATATTAGGCTTTGAAAGATTGTTAGCTTTCTTCAGTGTTCAAAGTGGTAGAGAGAAATCTTATTCACAATGAGGTCTTCGACCTCTATCTTACATTCCATCTGAGTCATGGGGTGGCTGACTATATTTCAGGGTGTTGTTCGGTCAGAGAATTCTTAAAACTATGCTTTTTGACCTAAAACATATTTTAAACAAAGGACACTAAAAAAAACTTACACACAACCATAGGAAAGTCTTTGAGAAAGATATCTAGTTAAATCCTTTCTATTCATTGAGAGCTAAGCCAAAACCATAACCAAAATGACAAAAAATCCAATTTGCTTATTTTTGGTTATGTAGGTGATTCTGGGGGAACCATATGGGGTGCGGGGCGGGGGGGCTGTCAGTCCAGGGTCAGTTACTTGCAAGGCAAGTACCATATATTTTCTCTCTCTGGACTAAGAACACAGGTTTTGTTGTTGCTGTTGTTTAAATCTATGGTGACAGTGACGAAATCCATAGTCACAGAGTACATTTTCCTCTTTCTCTGTCCCCAGATAAACATTTCCCAACTCTCTTACACCTAAGGTGGAAACATACTATCAATTCCTGTCAGTAAACATAAGAAAGCCTATGCCAGTGCGCCATGGAGGAAGTCAGTAGGAAGGTGTCTTCCACCTGTGCTCTTTCTTTTCCCTTCCTAACACTCATAACTCCTCAGGTGGTTTTGTTGTAGCCAGCAGATATAGCAGACCCACACCACAGAAGGACCAGGGTCCTGACCCAAAGCTGCATGCGGCAGATGCTTCTCTCACTACTACAGTCTCCACCTTCTCACTCTTAATGAAAACTTTAGGAGGCAACTTAAAACACTCTTTTCTTTGGGATTAAAGAATCACTAGTCAGGGTCCAGAGAGATAAAACAGCAGCTAGGGCATTTGCCTTGCATGCAGAAACCCCCCCCCCCCCCCCGCACCAAGTATGGTCCCCAGAGTCTGTCAGGAGTGATCCCTCAGTGCAGAGCCAGACCTAAATCCTGAGCATCACTGGGAGCAGCCCAAAGCAAGCAAACAAAAAAAGTAATTGGGACCTGAGTGATAGTACAGTGGGTAAGATGTTTGTCTTGCAGTGGCCAATCCAGGTTCTGTCCTTGGCATCCCATATGATCTTCCGAGCACCGCCAGGAGTAATTCCTCAGTGAAGAGCCAGGAGTAACCCCTGAGCACCACCAGGTGTGACCACCCCAAAAAATTTTTTTAAGTAATTTTAGTTTAGGATACACATTTTTAGGTAGAAAACTTTAAAATGGCACCCAGGGGCCAGAGAGATAGTACATCCGGAGGCAGGGTACTTGCCTTGCATGCATCTGACCTGGGTTCCATCCCCAGCACTCTATGAGGTCTTCTGAGCACTACCAGAATAATTTCTGAGTATAGAGCCAGGAGTAACCCCTAAGCATTTCTGGGTATGGTCCAAAAGCAAAAACCAAAGATGACACCCAGACAGACAAACTTGGGCAGAGAGAGAGAGGGGGAGGGAGGGCGAACTGGGCGATGGAAACAAGAAAAGAGGAAGATGAGATATGCTGATATAGAAAAGACTCAATTTTGATAACACAAATTTGGTGTTGCCAAATTTAAACTATTAGGCCCGTGACAAGCTTCAACTATTTGGGGCTATACATAACTAGTTAGAGATTCTCTAGAAAGGATGAAAAGGCAAATTGAGGGTCTGGAGTGATAGTGCAGTTGGTAGGGCATTTGCCTTGCATGTGGCCAACCTGGGTTCGGTCTGGTATAACATATGATTCCCTGTCAGAAGTAATTCCTGAGTGCAGAGTCAGAAGTAACCCCTGAGCACCCAAGGTGTGGCGCAAAAAGCCACAAAAAAAAAAAGTACATTGATTCTGTCCTTCAGCTAAAAGTCCATAATTATCAGTTCTATCTGGTTGGCTTCACAAATAATTGCTCGGTGATTCTTTGTAACAATTGCTTTTTGTCCAGCTCAAAGGTTTTGACCCACCTCAAGGAGATAGATGATAACATTTCTCTGTAATGGTTCATTGACTCTATCTTTTTTTAATGGCTTTATATAATAAAGACAGCAATTTTTATCTTTAGCTTTTGTTTCAGTTTCTGTTTTGGAGTCTCACCCATCAATGCTAGGGGATATTCCTGCTAGGGTTGCTCCCAGCAGTGCTCGAGGGTCTTATTATGCTGGAATCCGACCCAGGTCCTCCACACATTCAAGGCAAATACTTTATCCTTGAACCAAATCCCCAAACCAAAACATCAACTTTTTACACCATCTTCTAGCACTGAATAGGTTGATTATAAGTGTTACTGGGAAATAAATTCCTATTATGATAAGGAAATTGATTATTAGATCATAAACTGCTGATCTACCCACTAACCTACATTTTCACTAAAAAATTCCACCAGGGCTATAATTCACAAAACAATGTATAAACAACACAGTTTCATATCCTTGTTCTAGTTGCCTTAGAGGGCAATGCACCTTATTCATTTCAGAGGAAAGAAACTTCAAATCTGGTAAAAATTTAAAGTCCTTGCCCCTATGAAAAAAAAATTAAGTGCCCCTTTTTTTGTTCTAGCTTTTCCTTTGCTTTATGTTGTTGGCATTGCTGTAATGATAAGGACACACTTAACGTCAGTTATGCTTACCAGAAATTAAGCACTTTAGAGACAGTGCTTGTTAACAGCCACACTCCTCAGCTGTGAAGTCAGAACCACAAACACATTTGATTGTGGCATGTCAGATTATAACCTTTCATTGCAGGAACTCCAAACAGCAGTGTGTCTGGATTACATGTGGGTGTCAGCATGCGGGGGTGATGCTGGAGATCAAACTCATGATCTCATACCTGCAAGGCCAGCATCCTTCCACAAAGCTATCCAGGGGCCCCTCAAATAAAAATATGTTTGCTAAAATGCCAAGACACTTTCAGAATCCTAAACTTTCCAATGGACCCCAAGTTAAGATCCCTGTTATCAGTAAATGGTATATTAGTGTTAGTATTAGGAATTAGGAATGTAGAATATCTCTGAGTATTATTTCTCAGCATTTGTGTCTTTCTTGTCATCTCAACTCATCTTATGTCTTTCATCTTTGGATTTTTGAAGTGCAGAAATTTTTTTCTTTGACACTGATTTCTCTCTCCCACAGCAGAAATGTCACTGTAGCAAACATGAATTCTGTGACTATGCCTTTTGATTTCTGTATTGATTGGGAGCAGTCTCCACGTCAGAATCATCAGCCATGCACAGTGCAATTGTTTTTGGAAACAGAATTTTAAATCCTTCACATGACCTTTGAGATCTTTTCAATTTTGTCCTTGTCAAGGCCCCTAATCTCATTTCTCATCACTCCTCTACATAAACTTTTTGTTCTGTAGTATCACATTGCTCATACTGTCCTAAACCTACCAGTCTCTTTCATGCTTCTGTGACTTTGCCTGGAATGTCCTTTTCCTTCGCTGCTCCCAAATCCCTATAATCCCCTAAACCCGAGTTATCAACACAGCATCATCTTTCTGGTAATCATCTTTGGCCTGTCCACTCCTACTGTATGAAGTGTCCCTGTGATTTTGTATGTGGCATTGTCCATGACCTGTCGTCGCCCTTATCACACACACCAAGAAGCTACTGTTCTACCTCCCATGAAACTGGTAGCTACTTTGGGGTAAAGATCGATTTTTTCTTTTTTTTTTTTTTTTTGGTCACACCCAGCAATTCTCAGGGGTTACTCTTGGCTCTGCACTCAGGAATTACTCCTGGTGGTGCTTGGGGAACCATATGGGATGCCAAGGATCTAACACAGGTTGACCTGTGTTAACACAGGTGAAAGGCAAATGCCCTCCCCACTGTGCTATCACTCCGGCCCCAAAGATGGATTTTATTGTATACTCCTTAAGTAACACAGCATCTGACACAGCTTGAAGTATGCCTTGGTTTCAAGAAACTCATCTTTCGAAGCAGGCAATTAGGGATGGGGGAAGAATGATAAACAAATGTAACATATCATACTTTAAAGACACCAGTAGAAGACTATTCCTCATCTACAGTAACATAGAAGTTGGAGCAGATTAGTTCTTGGACATCCAGAAGGAGCTCATTACAGAAGGGGCTTTTATTGATTTATTTTACAGAGCCTGTGTCTGGCAGTACTAGGGACCAGGGCCACCAGTCAGCGGGGGACAGTGGTGCTTGGAGGCCAACCAGATCACACCCACCCAGTTCATTCATTTTAGCAGCACCTATCCACTTTATTTAAACACCCTAGTTTACAAAGTTGTTCATGATGATTTGCTACAGGCATTCAGTATTCCAACACCAATCCCGCCAGCACTGCCACCTTACATCCACCATTGTCTCCAAGTTCCCAACCATCCCTCAGGACTGCCCCTTTAACAGGCCTTTTTTTTCATCATTGCTTGCTACCACTAAATGACTCGTGGGATGATCAAAAACTACTTCAGCAAAAGGAAATTTGTGAAAATTGCTGTATCTCAACATAGGAACATTAAGTCCTTTCCTAATGGTTTATAAGCTGTTATTGCAAGTTATGCCTTCTGAGTTCATGGTTTTGTTAGTGGAGATGAGTAGACACCTGTATTACATTCCCATCCAATCTTGTGCGCACTAGGATGTCAGTGTTGTAGAGTTTAGAGATGTCACGCCAGAAAATCCAGAATATGTAACTGGGCAGCCCAGCCAAAGGCATGGCAGCAGCTGTTGGAGTGTGGAAGCGGCTGCTGAGGCTTTGGTTGGGGAGGAATGTGGCCCACCCACTTCCCAAGATTGCCCTGGGGTATCAACAGGGATTGGGTAACTGAGAAATTGTTACAGCCATTTGATCTCTTTCAAGATTTATTTATGTGCCTTTCAAGATTTATTTATGGAGCAGGGCTGCTAAATGAGCTCAATGGTGGCAGTGGGGCATGGGTGTGGCTGCCTTGGCTTCTAGAAGTACAGGAATGTGGGGGAGGTTGCCTCAGCGGAAAAAAAAAACACCTGAAATTTTCAGCAGGTTAGTATTCTCGGGATCACACCCAGTTGTGCTAGAGGTAAAAAGAGCGTGTGGTACCTGGGGTCCAATTCATAGCCTGCATATCCTAGGCATGTATTCTACCACTTGAGCTTTTTTCTTTGCTCTCCAAAAATGCTTTGGAGTTATGATTTGCATCTCCCTGATGGTTAAAGATAAAGAGCACTTTTCATATGCTTTTGGCCATTCGAATTTCTTCTTTGAGGAAATTTCTGTTCATTTCTTCTATCTATTTCTTAATGGGGCTGGATGGTTTTTCTTGAAAAGTTCTACCAGTGTCTTGTATATCTTTGAAATCAACCCCTTAGCAGAAGGGCGTTGGGTGAATATTCTTTCCCATTCTGTGGACTGTCTTTGTATCTTGGTCACCATTTCTTTTGAGGTGCAGAAGCTTTTCAATTTCATATAATCCCATATGTTTATCTTTGCTTCCATTTTCTTTGTCAGGGGCGTTTCGTCTTTGAAGATGCATTTAGCTTCAATGTCATAGAGAATTTTGCCTATGTTCTCTTCAATGTACCTTATAGATTCAGGCCGATGTTGAGATCTTTAATCCATTTTGATCTAACTTTTGTGCATGGTGTTAGAAAGACATCAAGTTAATTTTTTTATATGTAGCTGCCCAGTTTTCCCAGCACCACTTGTTGAAGAGGCTTTCTTTGCTCCACTTAGTAGTTTTCACTCCTTTATTAAAGATTAAGTGATTGTATATTTGCTATATTGTGGCAAGCCACAATGAGTAAGAGAGAAGGGATAGAGAGACTCCATAGCTCCATACTTCATAGCTCCAGACTCCATAGCTCCTCAGAGCTCCATTTAAGAGAAAACCTGACCTTTCCCCTTTAAGTTTCATCAGTAAATGCTTGAGATGAGAGCTGTCTACTGAGACTATACCACCTACACGGCAGAGCCTGGCAAGCTACCGGTGTTTTATTTACTTGTTATGCCAAAACTAGTAACAATTATGGACCTCAGTTCCATGACCTGAAGAATGGTTTGGGGTTCCTCCTGTCCCTGGAGCAAGCAAATGCCCTTGGGTTACACTTGCTTGTGACAAGACTTATGGAGATGTTACTAGTGCCCACTCGAGCAAATTGATGAACAATGGGAAGACAGTGATATTTGCTAGTGTGTGTCAGGATGTTCAGTTCTATTCCATAATCATCAGGGAAATGCAAATCAAAACAACAATGAGATGTCATCTCACATCACAGGAACTGTTACACATCCAAAAGAGCAAGAACAACTGGTGCTGACACGAATGTGGAAGAAAGGGACTCTCATCCATTGTTGGTGAGAATGTCAACTGGTATATCCCTTTTGGAAAACAATATGGACATTCCTTCAAAAACTAGATATTGAGCTCCCATTTGACTCAGCCATACCACTCCTGGAATATAACCTGCAAACCCCAAAACACACAGCAGAAACACCATCTGCACTTCTATATTCATCACAGCACTATTCACAATAGCCAGAATCTGGAAACAACCTGAGTTCCCAAGAACAAATAAATGTCTAAAGAAACTATAGTGCATCTACACAATGGAATACTATGCAAGCTGTCAGTCAAACAAACTATGACTTTGTTTTCATGACGAAACAAAGTCATGAAATTTACCTACAAATGGACAGATATGGAGATTATCATGCTAGGTGAAATCAGTCAGAAGGAAAAGGACAGATATAGAATGACTGCATTCATCTGTGGGATATAAATATATGCCAGTGTTCTACTAATTGTTGGAAATGGTAACACAGGACTAGAACTGAGCATTGAATGTAGGCAAAGGGATATACATGATAACTCCTAAATGTATGTGTGGCAAGTCACAATGAGTAAGAGAAGGGAGGCAGAGCGAGAGAGAGAGAGAGAGAGAGAGAGAGAGAGAGAGAGAGAGAGAGAAAAGTGCCTGCCATAGAAGCAGGCTGGGGGGTGGGAGGGGAAACTGTGGACGTTGATGGTGGGAAATGTGCACTGGTGGAAGAATGGGTGCTGCAACATTGTGTGACTGAAACTCAATCATAAACAGCTTTGTAAATGTCTATCTCACGGTGTTATAATTTAAAAAATTAAATAAATAAATATTTTTTTTAAAAAAGCTTTGGAGGTAAGATTTTAAGTTCAAGTTTAGGAGTGAGAAAAAGAAGGACTTGTCCAGGATATTCTATTAGAACTTATAATAGGAACATTTCTACTTTGGGAGTTATAAGCTAGCTAGCAGAAGGCTCAGGCTATTTCTAGACTCTTTATAGTGGCGAGACAGCTGCTGTCCATTCTATACTCCCAGGGCTTGATCTTGAGTATCTTTCTGGTTCATCTGAATCACTTATCATCCTGGTATGGGAATATGTCTTGTCATATCTGTCAAATATGATTTCTATAACTTTGATTTAAAACAACTGGAATAGCCCTTTCTGTAGCGAGAGCTTAACTGAGCCCCAAGTGCATGGCTGTGTCTTTACTAGTTGCCAGTGTTTGAAAGTTATCTCAAATTAGTACAAGGATAAGGTGTAAATTCCAGGTGGCTGATGTAAACAAATCATAAGCAGCGAGGGTCCATTTGGGCCTCACTCACTCCCCTTTAGTGGCCAGTACTCTTCCAGAAAAATCCTCTTTTACTACCTTTTTTTTTGCTTACTTTTCCTTTGTTGTCTCCCTTTCCTCTTTTTTCTTAATGTTGGGAATAAATGCAGGGTCTCACACATACAAGGCATCTGCTTTACTGAACTACATCCCCAGTCCTTTCCTTTTTCTGTATGCCAGCCTCATCCACATTGCAAGAAATAGGAATCCTAAGCCTCATCATCAAAATATCTGCCCTGTTATTTTTCTCAAATTCCATGACAAAAAAAGTCCAGAATTATTCTGGCCAAAAGGTCAGAGTCTTACCCCTGGACCAACTGCAGTATGTTGGGTAATGTCTTTCTGCCATCCCTTCCAAAAAGATGGTAATGTACCAATCCTCAGAATTTATAACTACCTAAGTTTATAAAGTGAAAGCCTTTGTACTTATAAGTAAGCTGACATTCAAAGATGATTCTGGGTTTTGTGGGTTGGTCCAATATAAGCAATCACAAATGTTCTTTGCAATTGTTTACACATAGAGTAAACTTAGAGAAAGAGAATGGAAAGGAGGAGAGAAGGGAGAACTGAATGGAAGGAGAGACAGAGAAGGATAGAAGCAGAAGAAGCTAGAAAATACAAGGACATCTATTCTCCCTAGATTCTCCAGAAGAAATTCAGGCCTGTTTTTTGTTTTTTCCTCCCAAATTTTATTACACCACTTTTAGACATACAATTGCAAGATGCTCATGTAGAGTTTTGGTTCTACAGTGTTCCAACACCCATCCCTCCACCCCAACCCATCTCCCATCACCAATGTCCCCACCTCCCTCCCCCTCCCACACCTCAACTACTTGGCGGATTCTGTATGTCTTTTCTCTCCTCTCTAGCTCTCCCTCCTGCCTAACTTTCCTACACATTGTAGAATGCAGTACATTAAAGGACATAACTGTTTCCACTAGTTTGATGGGCGGCATGGCCATAGCGGCAGCGCAAATTAAGGGCCTCATGGTCAGCATCCGGACAGCGAAAATGGTGGCTAATGTGGTGGGTGAGTCTCATCTAGCCATGGCTGGTCGCCCCAGGGCAGCTCCTGGGAGGGGCCACCAGGCTCGACAAAATGGAGGGGGAGAGGGCTGACCCGTGGCTCCATCTGACAAATTCCCAGTGATTCCCGCTTCTGGGAGCTGCCTACCTGGGCTCGAACTCGTTTTGCTCTGTTAATATGGTCTTGAGGTAGCATCCCAGCATCCGGACAGCGAAGGTGGCGGCTAGTGTGGTGGGCGAGTCTCACCCAGCTGCTTCCAGGACCCCCCAGAGGTGATGGGCCCACTCCCAAAGCTCATCTGTCCTCCTGGGAGCCCCATGGTCAGCTGAGCCTGGGGAGAGACGGAGTTCCAGCTTCCCCAGCTGCATTTGAGAGTGCATGCTATCAGAAATTCAGGCCTGTTGACACCAATTTTATCCCAGTGTGAAATTGATTCTGTCCTCCTGACCTCCTGGAATGCAAGAAATATATTTATTTTGTTTTAAGTCAGTAAATGTATAACACTAAGTTACAGCTGCAGTAGAAAACTGCTTCTATCAAATATAAAATTATATAACAATTAAATATGGCAAAGGAACCAGCTAAAATGTCCAACTCGGGCAATTTAAATCACATTGATTTCCTATAACCAACAACGCTAATATGTAGTATCTATGTTCAAAGCTACATTACATGGTCAACAATTGAAGAACTGCTATCTTTAAACTACTACCCTGAATGGTTTCAACTTCTAAGATTTCTTTGTCTTTTCTTTTTCTTTTCATGTCATGCCCAGTGATGCTCAGGGGTTATTTCTGACTCTACACTCAGGAATTACTCCTGGCATTTCTCAGACGAACCATATGGGATGCTAGGTCCATGTACAAGGCAAATACCCTACCTGCTATAATATCACTCCAGCCCCCATCTAAGATTTCTCTACTTTTCAATCAATTATATGACCAATAGGTAAAGAATATGTAAGTATTCTTGGTTTTTCAGGTAATTGTTATATATATTATTGGTAGAAACACATTTTATAATATAGTCACACTTACTGAATATTTCCCATTTGCAGATATTATTAACCCAGAGACCGACAGTGGATGAGAATAATATGTGAATAAAATATATATATTATTCCTGGCATCTTAGTGTGTTGAGGATATAAAACGCATTATAAATTGTAATTATGCTCTGAAGGAAAAACAAGCAAAAATTCAAAAACTTATAGGAAACACAGATTTTTAGCAGGAAACAGACCAGAAAATTCTACAAATTCTCTCTTCAAATTTCAGAGAAAACAAATTAATCAGACATAAAAGCAATTTAGCCACCGAAAGTAATATTTCATCCTTAGACAATTTAGCATTAAATTTCCCTGATATAAGTCCATTCCAAAATTTAGTAGCGGAGCTTCTCTTTTCTGCTCTTCTATTTTTATTTTATTATAATGATTCTATGAAGGATTGGCTGTGACTTCCAGTAAAGGCTGATCTTAAACATTCTGGTGAACCAGTCTTAAGAAAGTATATATCTATCTAAAAGAAGATGTTATCTCTAAAAGCATTTAGGCACTGAATATGGGTGTGCTAAAAGATAACGAGTAGTTTCTCCCTTTTTTTTTTTAAGACTTGAAAAAGCTTTGGTTGTATTCCCATCTTGGATAGGGGTACAGATAACATCATGTTTATTCCCTCCATGTTTCTTTCAAGTTGAATATCTGGACTGAGACAGTTATCATTTTCCCCTTTTTATTCCTTTATGTTATTTACCCAGAACTCATTTACACTTGGGATTTGGTAGTAAAAATTGAGGCTCAAGAAAAACATCAAGGAATTAGGAACAGTTCTTTTGCTGCAGGTGACTTCTTTTTCTCCAATGACTTCTAAAATTCAGCATTGTTGCTTCAAAGGTGAGGTTCTCTCACTTTCTGTCAGTTGTTTGCCAACTACATACATGCTTCTCTTTCTCAACAAACTGACTTCCAGCACTCAGTTTGAAAGTTTTCCAGAGTTTAAGAAGCCACAATTATTTGGAATAAAATATCCAGTAACTCAAGATCCTGTTTATCAGCAGAGCACTTACCTTGCATGTGTGAGGCTCTGGATTTGGGTTTTTTTTTTTTTTTGCTTTTTTTGGGTCACACCGGCAATGCTCAGGGGTTACTCCTGGCTCTGCACTCAGGAATTACTCCTAGCAGTGCTCGGGGGACCATATGGGATGCCAAGGATCAAACATGGGCCGGCATGGGCGGACGCGTGCAAGGCAATGCCCTACCCGCTGGGCTATCGCTCCGGCACCGAGGCTCTGGATTTGACTTGTAGCATGCCCCCCCAAAAAAAGTAAGCTAGTAGTAATAACACCCATATCAAAATATAAGCTGCTGTTGGCTTATTAGTTCCTATAAAAGGTTGGAGCTCCTTAATTCTCTTCCCTTTTTCTAAGGGAAAAAAAATACATAAATACAACACACAGACAGACACACACAGACAGACAGACACACACACACACAGAGCATCCACACTCTGGATAACAATGGAATCAGATTTTTATCTATTATATCTGATCCTATAATAGGGGCAAGTGGCAGGGCCAATTTATTCGAGATACAAATTAGTAATTTAAGCTGTGTAATCTTGGTAATTTGTTAATGAATACATCCTTGTATCAGCACACAATTAGTAAGTGATTTTGAGGGCCAGAGTCAGACTAAACAGTTGATAAACATAGTATCACCATAATTAGTTCCCATAATAACCCTCAAAGATAGGAATTTTTCTCCCTGCTTTATAAATGAGTATTTCTACTTTTAAACACACTTTTAAAAATAATATGAAGCAGGATTAGAGAGATAATAACTCAAGAGGCTGGAGCATGTGCTTTGCTGGCCAGAGGCTCAGGGTTCCATTCCCAGGACCATATGGTTCCCTGAGCATTGGTGGGGGGCGATCCCCAAAACACTGAACCAGGGATAGCTCCTGAGCACCACTGATTTGGTCCCAAAAACAAAGAAACTAAAAACCTCCAAGGGATCTTGGGATGAATCCATGACTGAACCTGGCAGCTCGAGGGATAAGTATACCATCCAGGGCTACTGATAAGTCTACTCTCCAGGGGCGCCGTGAGAGCAGCCCCACCTTCCAGAGTGCAGAGTGGCCACAGAGTGAGCGTCCCAGGGAACACTCAGATGAAATGGAGCACCACAAGGCAAAAGGGCGAGCACAGCAGCTGGGAGTGTGAGCCCCTCAAGCACATGTGTGAGCAACAGGGTGACTCCCAGCAAATAATACACCCAGATTCTGTGTGCAAGCAAAGGAAATGGGAGTGACCCAGGCAAGCACCACAAACTGATGCCAATGACCCCAGTTATCACAAGAGCAACCAAAGGAAGTGAGGAGGACACTGCACCCAGAGGCAGTAGAACCAACCCTTAGATTACAGCACTAACTTTCCACATCCCAGAGAGCTCTCTGACTAGGTATCAGCACTGATTTCATCTGATGGTTATTGACTTTAAGGTGGGGTAGGGCACCACACACCCAGTGATGCTTAGGCCTAACTCCTGGCTCTGCACTAAAGGATCATTCCTGGAGGGTCTTTGAGGACCATATGGGGTGCCTGGAATTCAGTAGGCCTCATGTGAGGCAAACACCCTCTCTGCTGTACTATTTTTTTTTATTTTTTAATGTTAGAACTTTAATCTGTATTTACTCCTTTATAAAATGTAAATGACTTAGGTCAAAGTAGGGGAATTTCCAGTGGCTTGAGCTGTGGTCTTATATAGACACTGGAATCTCTGATGAAATTTTTTTATTAAGTATTTTATTATACCACCCCTTAGATATACAATTACAAAGATGTTCATATTTGGGTTTCGGTCATACAGTATTCCAGCACCCATCCCTCCACCAGTGCCCATCTCCCACCACCAACGTCCCCTATTCCCTCCCCTCGCAAGCCCGCCTCCATGGCAGGTTCTTTATTTCTTTCCCTTTCTCTCTATCTCTTTCTCTTTTCCTTCCCTTCCAGATTGTGGATTACAGTACATATATTAAAGGGTTGCCATGTATATCTTTTTGCCTGTATTTAATGCTCCCTGATGTACTATTTCTCTGGCCTTGGGTATTGAGTAAAAAACAAACCAAAAACACAGTCTTCGACCCTGGAGCCATAGGACAGCCGAATAGGGCATTTGCCTCGGAGCAGCTGGTCTGGGTTCCATCTCTGGCCATATGGTTCCCTGGTTCCCTGAGCAATGCCAGGAGTGATTTTTGAGTGCAGAGCCAGGAGTAACCCCTAAACACTGCAGGGTTTAGAGCCCCAAGAAACAATAACAATAGATTGTCTCTATCTAAAATTGTTCAGCTTAAAGCACTGTTCTAAATATGTGCTACTGTTTACCATCATTAACTCTACACATCCAAGCCTGTCACTTTAGATCATAACATTCTTTAATCTCATTTTTCAAATGACAGTACTCTGCCCTTTTTAATTTATTACACTCGTCCATCACTCCTATGATCCCAATATTCACCATGAGAAGCAGTCATCCTTTAGGGGAAAAAAGCTCTCTCCTGATTCATATCATTATACTGGCCTAATATCTTGTGAAGAAATCTACTTTAAAATGTATTCGCTAATATATTAGGGCCAGAAATCTAGTACAGGCAGGTGAAGCACTTGGCTTGTACACGGCAGATCGTCATCGATGCTCAGGATGGCATGCAGCCCTCCAAGCACTGCCCAGATAGGCTCTTGTGCACAAAGCCAGAATTTAGCACTGATGTGGCCCCAAAAATAAAGAAACACATTTAAAAACCCAGAGTCTGAGAGTAGGAGATTGCTAGAATGAGCGCATGCTGAGAGCACATGTTCAGCATGTGTAAGGCCCTGAGTTTGATTCCCATCACTGTGTGGGTCCCTGAACACCACTGAAGAGCTCCCTGGTGGCGCCCTCTGAGCAGCTAGGCCCTGTCCTGTCTCCTGTCAGACTCACAGCACCAGGCCTAATGTTGCCATGACAGACTCCAGGCCTAAGTACCTCTGGGGTTCACTGTAAAATAAAATGAAGTAAAAAATTAGAATCTGAAAAGAGAAATTATTTCTTAATGTGCCAGCTAAAAGATTTCACTGAGGCAAAAGGAGAATATACAGAACATTTCTCCTTCTTATATTCTTCTTGCATTTTTTAAGGGGGCCACACCTGGCAGTCAGGGGTTACTTCTGGCACTGTGCTCAGGGATCACTCCTGGCAGTGCTCAGGGGGCATATGGAATTCCAGTGATCAAATCCAGATGAGTTGCATGCATGGCAAACACCCACTGTTCTTGCATGCATGGCAAGTACCCACTGTACTATCACTTTAGCCCTTCTGCTTATATAGCCTTACCCTTGTGATGTGAGACAACTTTTCCATGATCTGGACAAATGAGCCCAACATGAAGAAAAGAAAAGAAAAGAAAAGAAAAGAAAAGAAAAGAAAAGAAAAAAGAAAAGAAAAGAAAAGAAAAGAAAAGAAAAGAAAAGAAAAGAAAAGAAAAAGAAAGAAAAAGAAAAGAAAAAAGAAAAAAGAAAAGAAAAGAAGAAAGAAAAAGAAAGAAAAGAGAAGAAAAGAAAAGAAAGAAAAGAAAAGAAAAGAAAAGAAAAAGAAAAGAAAAGAAAAGAAAAAGAAAAGAAAAGAAAAGAAAAGAAAAAGAAAAGAAAAAGAGGCTGGAGCGATAGCCCAGCGGGTAGGGCATTTGCCTTGCATGCAGCCGGCCCATGCCGGCCTGGGTTTGATCCCGGCATCCCATATGGTCCCCGAGCACCGCCAGGAGTAATTCCTGAGTGAATAGCCAGGAGAAACCCCTGAGCATCGCCGGGTGTGACCCAAAAAAGCAAAAAATAAAAAATAAAAAAGAAAGAAAGAAAAGAAAAGAAAACACTGTCCTATAAACTGATCATTTATCTCATTCAAACATTCTGTATCTGGTTTTAAGAGCAATTTGAACTTTCTTACATTAATTCCCCAAATAGGGGCATAGAGACCAAGTCTTCAAGGACTAAATTATTCAGTATCACTCAACATTAAATTGGCTCATAATTTAAAACTTTATAAAACCATTTAGCAGTACTAATAATCAGTTTAACTTAATATGTTCACAAGAAAATTATTTTTTGGGGTCACATATGGCAGTGTTCAGGGGTTACTCTGGCTCTGCACTCAGGAATTACTCCTGGTGGTGCTCACTGGACCATATGGGAATGCCGGGGATCGAACCTTGGTCAGTCACATGCGAAGCGAAGGCCCTACCCACTGTGCTATTGCTCCAGACCCAGAAATTATATTTTTTCAAGTTGTACATCTTCTGGGTTGTTCACTAAAAAAGTTTTATGACCAAGACCAATATTTAGTTACATAGCCCTGCTCTGAAGCTTTAGTCAGGATAAAACGTTACTGACCATGATTAAATTGAAGAAATTTTACTAGAGTGGGTTTATCTGAGTATTTTATTTCATCCAATAATGTTTTTAGAAAAGACTCTTGCCCTTACTAAAGACACGACCACAGTCATCTCTGTGCAGGAGTTTGGGGGTGATCTTTCTATGCTTAGGAGTCCAACAAAGAGGAATAAATTATGCTCCCAATTCTCAGATGCTAAGGTACACAATTCTACATTGGACAACTGCTGCATCCAAATATATATCACCACACTTGTATCATTTGTCTTCCCATTGTTCATCGATTTGCTCAAGCAGGCACCAACATCTCCATTTGTCCCTGTTCTCGTGCTAATATGGCCCAAGGGCCTCTGCTCCCTCCAGGAACATGAAGAGCCTCAAACCATTCTTTCAGGTCATGGGAATGAGGGCTATTATTATTACCGGTTTTGGCACATCAATGGTAGCTTGCCAGGCTCTACCGTGTGGGCGCTCAAAGTTTTTGCATTTACTGATGTACCAGGGCCCGAGCAGAAACTGGGAGAGCTGGTAGCAGCTCCATCTGTGTCTTTGAAATAGACTTCTCTCTAGGGTGGGGCTTCTGACAAGCTGGTCTTGAGACTGCCTTGAGATTGACTTAAATATATATCAGTGAGAATAATCTCACACCTACTGCTCATCCATCTCTATCAAAACTCCTAGAGAGAAAAAAACATTTTTATGAATTATTTCTCAGAGAATTTTCAGTTCTTCCCCTGTCACATAATACTTAATATATGATCTGTTGACTGCAAGGATCTACAGCACCCAAATTTGTTAGGTTTGCTGAAACTGGAGCCTTAACTCAGACCACATAAATCTGAATTAACATTTAAACAAGACCTGTGGGTCTGAATTCAGATTGGACTCCAGTTTGATGCCTGGAACCACATCTGGTACCCTGAGCCCTGCCAGGAGTGATCCCTGAGTTCAAAGCCAGGAATAAGCCCTAAGTACAGCCAAGTGGCTCCAAAACAAAGCCAATAAATAAAAACAAAGCCACAAAAACAAAGTATATTTTTACTGTAAAGCCTTAGAAACTTGTCTAAACCACATTTTAAACTTTGAACGCATGGATCCAAAATGGGCCTAAAGAAAACTATATATACATTGACAGTGAGTTTTGTTTAAGTACTTGTTCATTTTCTGAAGAAAAACTGCATGACCATCATCACTTGACTTGATCACTTGACTTCCCGTAGATCATCGATTACTCGAGCGGGCACCAGTAACATCTCAATATGTCCTGTCACATGCGAGATAGCCCAAGGGTATCTGCTTGCTCCAGGAACATAAAGAGCCTCAAACCACTCCATCAGGTCATGGGAATGAGGTCTATAATTGTTACTGGTATTTGGCATATCAAATATGACACGGGTAGCTTGCCAGGCTCTGCCATGCAGGTGGCATACTCTTGTAGTCACCTATAAGCACACGCCCAGCATAGGTGTGTGCTGGGCAAAATTATGTAAGATTCTTCACACTTGGGACCAGGATAGGATAGTGGTTAGGGTGCATGAGACTAACTCCCAGTACCACATGCTTCCACTGGGTGCATTCTTGGAGGCACCTGCTATTCCCAAAGTCACCGCAAGGCCCAGAAATATAACATTCTCGGACCCTTACATTGAACTGACATCAGACCAAAATTATCTCCTGGGAAGATTCTCCAGATCAGAGTCGGAGAGTGCAGTTAGTAGGGCTCTTGCTTTGTTGTGGCCAGCCAGAGTTCTGTCCCCAGCACCATGAGGGGTCCCCAGGCACTGTCAGGAGTTATCCCTGAGCATCACTTGGTATGGCCAAAAACAAAGAAACAAATAAACAAATTCTCTAAATTCAAAGCTTATAGTAAACATTTGAACTTCAACCTAGGAGTTGGTGTGTATGTGTGACACACACCATTGAGATTAAATTGTATGGACTTAATATTGGTCCCTTAGCAATTGGTCCCTTAAACATAGATAAGTGTTCAAAGAGAGACACACAATCTTGACAGACATATATAAATATACATAATACATAATATAAATATTATGTATATTTAGCCAACTTTGTCTCAAAGCTATCAACTAAACAAACACTTAGGAAATCTTATGATTTTCAAATATATTTTTGGTTCAAACTTAGGCACATAGGGTTAAGCCCTCTATCTAAAATATTTCACTTTCAGGAGGTCTGGTTCAATCCCTGGGACCTTTGAGCACTGCAGGCATAACCCTCCCCATCACAGAACCAGCAATCAAACACTGCCAGGTACGGCCCCCAAAATAACAACAAACAGAAAAAGGGATGGCTTGGTCAACTGTTTACATGTTAGACCTTTTTTCCTTAGATTTAATGAACTAAAAATCCCAAGACTTTAAAAAGTACATGAGCAAATCACATATAAAATAAAGCCTTATTTTGTATGTAAAGGTCAGGTAACATAAGCTATTTTTTAAATTTTCCAGCACTTTCTGAGTATATTGTGATGCGTCAAAGTGAGCAAATGAAAGTAACAAGTATTCATATAATAACTCTTTGTGAGGTATCTTTGGGAGACTTCCCAGAAATGAAAGGACTCTAATGACGGGGTAACAAATTCTTTGCCAGTTAGGTGGTTTCTAATTCTGAGCTTTCAACAAAATTGAAGGAATAGCTAATTGAGTTGTCAGTTACAATATTTTTAGCACATTACTTGAAAGAAGTTATAAAAATTGAGCAATATCGCCACAATGAAACTTCTTCCATTATTATTACTTATGGGAATAAAGATTTTCCAGCGCTTACATCATTAAAACAATACAGTAGAATTAATGCTGAAAATCCCAGCTGCTTCTAGTAAGAAGTAATGGAAAGTAACATTATCTGCAGATGTGTGTAAAACGTCACTGATAAATCACTAAATCATAGGATGCTGTGAAAAGTAAACCAACAGTAAAAAGCTTTAAATGATGTTTGCTACAAAATGAGTGTTGAGTATGTATCAATAATTATCGTTATTATTATCATTATCATTATTACTGTAACCTTATTACCCCTACATTTGTATTAAAGTGTCAATCTTATGAGTCACATCTACATCCATTTTCAAAACATTTCATGTCAATAATTATTTATCAGATCATAGTTAATGTATGTTGGTTTTGGTAATTGGGGCTGAGACTATTGTAATGATACCTGAATCAGAAAAAAAAATTTCTTGTTTCTTGGGCCACATCCAGGGGTGCTCAGGGCTTACTCCTGGCTCTGCACTCTGGATCGCTCCTGACAGGGCTTGGGGTACCATATGCGGTATCAGGGATTGAACCCAGTCTGCTGCATGCAAGACAACTGCCCTTCCCATTGTTCTGTTGCTCCATATCCTGCCCCCAAAATATTTTAAACATAAAATATAATCTCAGGGGCCAGAACGATAGTTCAGCAGGTAGGGTGTTTGCCTTGCACGCAGCTGACCGGGTTTGTTCCCCAGCATCCCATGTGGTCCCCCACGCAGTGCCAGGAGTGATTCCTGAATGCAGAGGCAGGAGTAACCCCTGAGCATCGCTGGGTGTGACCCAAAAAAGCAAAAAAAAAATATCAGATAGTAAAAATACTTTTAGTGCACTTAAAAAACTATTTGGGGGGTCACGCCTGCAATGCTCAGGATTTATTCCTTGTTCTGAACCCAGGAATTACTCCTTATATTACTCAGGTAACCATACACATACAGGATGTCAGAGATCAAACACATACAAGGTCAGCAGCATACAAGGCAAGTGCCCTACCCACTATTATTGCTCTGGACCCTTTAAGTTTACATTTAAATATTTTTTGGTAGAGAAGTGTGCCATAATTATCTATTACATTTTTTCAAACACTAAATCATTACATTTGAATAAAATTATGCAGGGAAGTTGAATAGAAATAAGTTTGAGTAGAACATTTACAATTTTAAATTTGTATATTAAAGAAGAGTTAGCATGTAGTTCTTTTAAAGACTTATGATAGATACCAGACTGGAACAGCATTTGTATTCATGTGATATATTTAAAATAGTACTTGTCAGGGAATGCTGGGCACCCCAACAAAATCCGGGAGCAGAACAAGAATATTGGTGGAAACTTCACTGGTTGGGGAATGCTGGGCACCCCATCTGGAAGCAGGGTCAGGGATCTCTTCTGCTCCAGGGGATCAGCAGCCGGCAGGCAGAGAAAGATGGGAGAATTCAGCAAAGTTTCAAAAGGCTTTACTCTCACAGGTTCTGGTATACAGTCCAACAATAGGAAAACCCCGGACTTAGATTTCTAGCTGGGCCCCAGCCATGTGTAGGTTTAGAATCCTTGGCCAAGATGGCCGCCACCACATGTTAAGGCCCAACAGGGAAGAGAACGGAGAGGAGAGCAGAGGGAGAAGGCAAAAAGGCAAAAGGTAAACGGATCAAAAGAAAGGAGGCTACAGTTTTTTATATCTTTTCAATTCAGACCACCCACATCAATGGAAAGCAGTTAGGGTCAGTTCCCCTCAGGTAACTTCTCCCAGGACCTCACCTAGTCCTATTGAAATGTTAAATATTGCCTCAGCCAAGACCTGCCTTGGAAGTGCCCCTGCAGGGTAGAGTGGGGGGCATGTATCTGTACCAATGGATATTCTATAGCCAGGTATATGTTTATCCAAGCTTCACAAGATTCTCGTCTTTACTTCATAGTTGTTTAGACTTATTATAGAGCCATGTGTGCTTGCTTGGAGTCAAACAGCGTTCCTCTCTGGTCTAATTACCTAGAGATCCAATGTGACCAAGTAAATATACTGGTAAGATCTTATCTAGTCCCACGATGATTGTGGCAGCATGAGAGAAAATATTAATACCGGCTAACATAGAGTACATGGTAAGATATACTGCCACATATCAAACTGTTTTCGGTCCCCCTATCTACAAAGTGGCCTGCAGGAGGCAACTCCAGGCAAGATGCAGAGGCTCTGGGCAACAGCGAAGATGCAGAGGCTCTGGACAACAGTGTACTGCAACAGTAATGTAACCATTTTAGTTTTAAAGTTTAAATTTAGGGTCAGGAATATGACTAAAAGGTAAAATACGTGCCTTGCATGAGATGATATCGCATTGTTGTTTTGATTTGCATCTCTCTGATGATTAGTCATGATGAGCATTTTTTCATATGTCTTTGGCCATTTGAATTTTTTCTTTTTGGAAGTTTCTGTTCATTTCTTCTCCCCAATTTTGGATGGGGTTGGCTGTTTTCTTCTTGCAAAGTTCTATGGGTATTGGGTGAATATTCTTTCCCATTCTGTGAACTGTCTTTGAGTATCTTGGTCACTGTTTCTTTTGAGGTAAAGAAGTTTTTTAGTTTCATGCTGTCCCATATGTTTATCTTTTCTTCTAGTTGCTTTGTTAATGGTTTTTCATCTTTGAAGGTGCCTTTAGCTTCAATTTCCTATGTTTTCTTTGATGCACTTTGTGGATTCCGGTCTGATATTGAGATCTTTGATCCATTTTGATCTGATTTTTGTGCTTGGTGTTAGAGGTCCAAATTCATTTTTTTACATGTAGCTGCCAAGTTTTCCCAACACCACTTGTTGAAGAGGCTTTCCTTGCTCCATTTCATACTTTTTGCTCCTTTATCAAAGATTAAATGATCATGTGTTTGAGGATGGGTGTCAGGATACTCAACTCTATTCCATAGGTTTTCCAATACCATGCTGTTTTAATTACTACTGCTTTGTATTACAGTTTGAAGTTGGGAAAGGTGATGCCTCCCATCTTCTTTTTCCCAAGGATTGCTTTAGCTATCTGTGGGGGTTTATTATTCCATACAAATTTCAGGAGTGTTTGGTCGATTTCTTTGAAGAATGTCATAGGTATCCTTATAGGGAACACATTGAATCTATACAGAGCTCTAGGGAGTATTACCA
Organism: Cryptotis parvus; assembly: GCA_021461705.1. Lineage (NCBI taxonomy): Eukaryota > Metazoa > Chordata > Mammalia > Eulipotyphla > Soricidae > Cryptotis > Cryptotis parvus. The sequence continues at coordinate 102,682 of JAJIBD010027031.1, forward strand.
TTTTGACAATGTTGATTCTCCCCATCTATGAGCAGGGAATGTGTTTCCATTTCCTTGTGTCCTCTTTTATTTCTTGAAGCAGTGTCTTGTAGTTTTCTTTGTAGAGGTCCTTTATACAGTTGGTAAAGCTGATTCCGAGGTATTTCATTTTCCATAGCACAATTGTGAATGGAACCATTTTCTTAATATCCCTTTCTTCTCTTTTGTTATTTGTACATAGGGAAAGCCACTGACTTTTGGGTATTGATTTTGTACCCTGCCACTCTACTATAAGTATCTATTGTTTCTAGGAGCTTTTTGGTAGAGAGTTTAGAGTTCTCTAGGTACAATATGTCATCTGCAAATAGTGATAGCTTGACTTCTTCCTTTCCTATCTGGATGCCCTTAATGTCCTTTTCTTCTCTGAGTGCTATGTTAAGTACTTCCATTACTATATTGAAGAAAAGAGATGAGTGTGGACAACCTTGTCGTGTCCCTGATCTTAGGGAGGAGGCTTTCAATTTTTCCCCATTGACAATGATACTCGCTGTGGGCTTTTGGTAGATGGCTTTGACTATATTGAGGAAGCTTCCTTCAACTCACATTTTCTGGATGGTTTTAATCATGAACAGGTGTTAGATCTTGTCAAATGCTTTCTCTGCATCTATTGATATGATCATGTTTTTTTTCTCTTATTGATATGATGTTTATGCTGATTGACTTGGAAATTTTGAACCATCCTTGCATTCCCAGGATGAATTCTACTTGGTCATGATGCATAATCTTTTTGATGAGTATTTGTATTCTGTTTGCTAGTATTTTGTGGAAGATCTTAGCATCTGTTTACATCAGGAAGATTGGTCTGTAGTTTTCTTTCTTTGTGTTGTCTTGCTGCACTTAATTCTTAACATAAGCAGCAATGTTCTTTCCAACTTTTTTTGGTTCTATTAAGGAAATATAGTTTTCAGAATAATTTTTCTATTCTTGACAAGTCTCCCTGGTCCTAGTGAGTGAAATGAAAACAAAGAGCAGTTTTTCCCCCCTTTTCAGGTCACACCCAGCAATGCTCAGGGGTTTCTCCTGGCTCTGCATTCAGGAATTACTCCTGGCGGTGCTCAGGGGACCATATGGTGTGCTGGGGATCGAACCCGGGCCGGCCGCATGCAAGGCAAATGCCCTACCCACTTGACTATCGCTCCGGCCCAAGGATCAGTTTTTCTCCCTGAGTCCTTCTACCTGATGAAGGAAAACTGCTTGCATCCTTAGCTGTGCCTTCACAGCAGCATTTCTGAATTTGCTCATTTCTGAATTATTCTAGTTATGAAGAAAGGAATTGCCATGTATTATTAGTTTTTAATTCTCTTGAGTTTACACATACACACACATAAGTTTCAGTGATTGGGTTTAGCCTAGAGAGACTGCAGAATGAAAAGTCTTTTCCTTTTGAATATAAATACAAGATTTTTCTTTATGCCTGCTTTTAGTGGTATATTTTGTTTATTTGCTTTTTTGGTGTTTGGGGGAGAGAAGAGGGGCATGTCCCAACTGATACTCAGGTAATCCAAGAGCCATTCTGGTGATACTTATTCAACCAGACCTTGGTGCTTTAACCTTCAGTGTTCAGGGATCTCCAGAGCTACATCAGTGAAGGTCTGGGGAGCATGTAGCACCAGCCACTGAACCAGAACTGACATGTACCCTAATCACTATACTAACTCATTGGCCCCGGTTCTCTTGTTTTTAGATGTTTTATTTATAACCAATGTGTCTCCACTGCCCATGACTACCTATACCCATGACTGTCTACTCCATAACTTATTTTATTCCACCCCTGACATTTTCCTTTCTTGAGCTTTTAAAAATATTGATTCTATGCCCTGAAAAAATATGTCTTGAGAATAACCATACATAGCATTCTATAAATAGTTGATTCATTAATGCTCTATAAATAATCTAGTCCACTAATATTTATATATTAAGTACAGTTTTTAACTTTCCTTTATTATTTTATTTTTACTTATTTTAATATAGACACAAGTCACAAAATGTGGATATAATTTGAGTTAAAATTGATTAGATATTAAAGCTCCTATATTAAAATCAATATGTGTAAGAAAAATCAATTTTATGTGAAAATTGTTATATTGATCAGGGGTTATTAAGTCCTTGTCAAAGTATTTATTAAGCTGTTTGTTAGTTGAGCCTCCTGTGCTATTATTCTTGTTTGTTGAGTTTAAATGGCTTTTATATTATTTTCCCATCTAATTTGGTGCTACCTACCAGGATTTCAGTGTTGAGAAAATATCATATGGGGTCATGCAGGATCTATGGTCTGGGCCAATGAGTTGACATGGCAGCAACTGTGGGAGACGGGTGTGACTGCCGGGCTTCCAATGTTATGGGGGAGGGATACCAGGATACCTGATGTTATTCGCAGTTTGACAGCTTTGCAGAGAGCAGTGCTGAAGCACTGAGTGTGGCTGCAGTGGTGGGGTGTGAGTTCAGCTGCTGGAGCATCAACCCTCCTGCCTCCTGACAGCCTCCTGGAGGTTTCAGTCACGTGGACCTGTGTTTCATGAATTTTAGCTGCTTGGAGTACACTGCCTGGGAGATTTAGTTGGGAATCAGTAGAGCAGCTCAGGTAGGTGAGTTCAAGTAGATTTTAAAGAAAGTGATAATAGGCAAGTTGTGCACAATTGAATTTCTTTCTGGAAATCTCTTTAGTGTTAATGTCACCCAAAACATCTCTTATGACCATTAGACCACCTAATAGAAAGTGGAACAGTGCCCACACCCACTCTTAGATGACTGCACTTGTCTGGAGGCTCCCAACACCTCCCTCTCCAAACAGGAGTTTTGTTTTCAGAAGTGCAGACTTCCACTCAGTGGACCAATTTCTCATTCTAACTCTTGTTTTTTTCCCAAGTTCTTTTCCTCTCCCACCCCAAGATGAGAAACTAAGGGATTGGGTTGAGTTGGGTTGGGTTGGGTTGGGTTGGGTTGGGTTGGGTTGGGTTGGGTTGGGTTGGGTTGAGTTGGGTTGGGTTTGGAAAAAGTGTATACCCAGCAGTGCTCAGGACTTACTTTTGGCTCTATGCTCAAGGGCCATGCCTGGTGGTGCTCAGGAAACCACCTGGGGTGCCAGGGAATCAAACCCAGGTCAGCGGCGTGCAAGCCAAGTGCTTTAATTCTGTTTCTATCTCTCTGACCCCATGGGCAGTTTGTTTTTAATTTGCTCTTAGATAGTAATAAAGGAAGTAGGAGCAATAGAGAACCCACTTACCAATTATTCTTTCTAGAATTTCTAGAGATTTGAGTCCAAGAGCTTTGAATTTGAAAACAATTAAATGGGAGGGTTGTGTTGGGTTGGGAGTGGGAGTGGAGGGCTAGAGTACAGAGCTCTTGCCTTGCATGTGTTTTACTAGGGTTTGATCCCCAGAACCATATATGGCCCCATCCCAAGTCCCACCAGAAATAATCCCTCAGTGCAGAACCAGGCAATGCTCAAAGGTTAGTCCTTGTTAGTTCAGGCCATTCCCTGGGGTTAGTCCTGGCTCTGTACTCAGGAATTACTCCTGGAGGTGCTCAGGGGATCATACAGGATGCCAGGGATCTAACCCAGGTAAGTGTGAGCCCTGAGCCAGGAGTAAGCCCTGAGCACTGCTAGGTGTGGCCCCCTCAAAAAAAAAAAGCCAAATAGTGCTAAAGAGATAGTACAGGGGCTAAAACTTGTCAAGCATCCATCCAGCCATGGTTACATCCTGCCACCGCAAGGTCTTCCAAGCCCTGCTGAGCATAGAGCAGTAAGAGCAATGAAACATGACAAAAATAGAAAGCTGCCACCATGGTTCATTGGTTCTATTGGGGCAAAGATAACTGGGGCACTGCATCCATGAATATTTTGTAACATCGTTCAGTAGCAGATTAAGAAAAACTGGTTCAATGTTGAAGGTGTCTAATAAGTATTGAAAAAATAAATCAAAATAATGCATGTGTTTGAAACAAAAGCATGTGTTTTTGTATCAAAGTATCAAAATAATGCTTTTGTATCAAACATGTGCCCTGGCTTATTAAGCTGCCTCCCTGGCTCCTACTCAGCTTTGCCAACCACATATTTCCCTTTGTACTCTCAGTAATAATTAGTATTGTATTGTAATTTAGATGCCTTAATACAATTAATAATTTGACCTTTAAGCTTTTATCATCTTAGTTTATTTTTTGTTGCTGTTTTCTCTGTGTGTGTGTGTGTATGCGTATGTGTGTGAGCGTGTGTCTTTTTTCATTGGGGGCATAGTTAGCAGTGCTCAAAGGCACGGTGCCTGTGGGTCACTCCTGTCTTTGCTCAGGAACATGTGGCACCCAAGTATGGAACACAGGACTCTCTCAGGCAATGCCTGAGCTTCAGTCCTTTGAGATATTTCTCTAGCTCCTTGTCTTAGTTTCTTAGCAACACTTACATAATCAGATAACCAATGCAACTTCTTATTTTATAAGATATTAGTTTGGGGCCAAAGAGATAGCTCAATGGGATAGAGCATAAACTTTGCATGCAGGAGAGTTGGGCTCATTCCCTGGCACTGGTCTGCTGAGGCCCACCAGAAGTGATCTCCTAGAACCAAGGTAGGAGTAACTTCTGAGTACCACTCAGGGTTTCCCAAAAACAAACAAAGTGATAGTTTGATTTTGCCCTCTTGGAGAGAAAACATTCTACCTTTAAACTTTCTTTTTCTCTTTGTTTTGTTTTGTTTTGTCTGTCTTTTTGGGTCACACCCAGTGATGCTCAGGGGTTACTCCTGGCTCTGCACTCAGAAATTACTCTTGGCAGTTCTTAGGGAAACATGTGGAATACTGGGGATTGAACTTGGGTGGGCAATGTGCAAGGCAAGCCCACCGTGCTATTGCTCCAGCCCCTCCTTAAAATTGTTATATGTTATTATTGATCTTTATGAGTTCCTTATGTATCTTGGATATCAAACCTTTATCAAAAACTTGTTTTTTGAATTGCACATGGCAAGCTGGGCTTATTCAACAGTACTTTGGGGTTATGCTTTGATCTGCACTCAGGGATCACTGTTGGCAGGCTTGGGGAACCCTATGGGGTGACTGGGATCAAACTATTAACTCCAGTCAGTTGCATGCAAGGCAAATACCCTACCTACTGTACTATCAGTGAAGTTTTTCTATGTAAAATTACACAATGTCAAAGTAATATCAAAATATTTTTGGTATATTACCAGAGGTAGAGTAATTGTAAAAAAGAAAAGGGTTTCAAATTTTTTATTATAACCTTGGGGAGTAAATAAAATTATGATTTTATATTCCTCCAAATAGTTTATCAATTAGTAACTGCACTGAAACCTGCAGATATTTTTTGTTTGGGGTGGAGCTACACCTTGAGCAACCAGAGGCTTCTGGTGATGCTCATGGGATCATGCAATGCAGAGAACTGAACCTGGGCCTCCTACACACAAGGAATGTGCTTCAGTTCATTGAGTCTCTCCTGGCATCTTACATATGTTCCTAAAAAAAATAAGTCTTCAAAAGAGGCCCCACACATTTAATGACAAGCATTAATTCTAAGGTGCAGAGATATGGCTCAGTGGTAGAGGTCTGTCTTCCAAATTTCATCTCCAGAACCACCCTACTTGCCAAGTGTGATAAAGGCCACAATGCCATTCGTGATCCCCAGCTCCATGGCAAAGTGTGCAATCAACCTTTAGTGCACCACATCAAATACATCTGTGAGAGCGCCTGACAACTAAAGCGTGCAGCCTTTACTCATCAGAGCAGTAAAGGGAAGGCGGAGAATAAATTCTAATCCAATTTTAGCAAGTGCTGTGTTAGGTCCTTGGGGCTTTTGATTGATGATAAACCTATGTATATTATTTGTTAAATGTCTATTGATTTCAGTCTTATGGTAAAATAATTGCTTACTGAAAAACAATAGCTATGAGGTAATAAAATGAAAAGCAATAAAACATTTATTCTTGAAAAGATTAATGGGAATACAGTGGATGAAATTAATTCCTCTTGTAACATAGTGGACTAGCAATAACAGGAATGTAGGAAATAGCAGAAGAATGTAATATTAACCACCGATGATTAAAAAGTCTTTGTAATATACACCTTCAGCAGCTAAATTTACTTTCCTGGAGCCCTTTGTATATAGAAAATTTTTACTCAAACAAACCCCTGCATTATTTACCATGAATTCATAGTATGATGGCAAGAGAATTTAACAAGGAAATATTAGCTTCTCAAATCTCCTGTGAGATCAATGACTTGCAAATCTGTTCTTTGTCAGGGACACACATCCTCCATTTTTAACACTGAGATAGCAGCTCCTTACACGGGATTCTCTGCTTGATTAAGGGCAGGATGTCACCTTCACTGCAAGCAAACTACTGCTTTTTCACAGCAATCAAATAATCAAAATTTCAATTTACACTTATAAATTGTTAATGGATTTTTATAGAAAATATTTCATAGGGCAAGTTGTTGTATAAACTAAGAATGGGGAAAATGTAAAGAGTTCTAAGACAATGTTATGATTTATTTTTAAGAAATTATAAAGGGCTAGAGTGCCTGCATTGCAGGCTGAAGCTGGGGGTTTTATCCTTGGCACTGCATGAATAAACTGTCTGAAGGGAACCCAAGCACTAGGCTGGGTTGGGAATAGCCTCTCAACACACCAGGTGTGGTATTCCCCAAGAAAGTTTAAAGTTGAGGGCACTGAAGAGATAGCATAGCTGGGAGGGCTTTTGCTTGCACGCAACTGACACAGGTTCAATCCCCAGCATCCCACATGGACCCCTGAGCACCATCAGGAGTAATTCATGAGTGCAGAGCCAGGAGTAACCTCTGAACATCACTGGGTGTGACCCTAAAAGAAAAAAATCTCTGAAGCCCTCTATAAGTATACTTGCATTGAAAGAATCTGAAAGATTCTGTTGAACAGTTAGAAGTTCTGTAAATAAAACCCAGGCAACACCAGTACAGATCATACAGATTTTATAGAAATGAGCTATTCCTATACCAGAGCCTCAAACTTTTCCAGTGTCAGTTTCCTTGTATGCTGAGTGCCTGGGAATTCCCATGTATATGGCCTAATACTCCAAATTTTGGTACCCACTCCTTATCGCATGCCATCATCCTCTCACTGCCAACACTTCTGTGGGTTTTGGAACCCAACAGGGCTCTCCCACACATTCAGAAATTACATGGTAGAATGTTTAACAAAATTACAATTCTCATATTAACACAGCAAGAGTGCTGGAAGTGATGCAGGGGACTGGACCAAAGCCAGCAGTAGTGCTCAGGGACAATTTCTGTCTCTGTATTCAGAAGTGAGTCACCTCTGGAAGAGCTGGGGGACACTCTTGCTGTGTGAGGGGTCATCTGCACGCAAGACAAACCTCTTCCCAAGTCAAGCTATCACTATTTGCAGATGACATGGTATTATACCTAGAGAACCCTAAACTCTCTACCAAAAAACTCCTAGAAACAATAGACGCTTATAGTAGAGTGGCAGGGTACAAAATCAATACCCAAAAGTCAGTGGCTTTCCTATATACAAATAACAAAAGAGAGGAAAGGGATATTAAGAACATGGTCCCGTTCACAATTGTGCCACAGAAAATTAAATACCTAGGAATCAGTTTAACGAAGAAGATAAAGGACCTCTACAAAGAGAACTACAAAACATTACTTCAAGAAAGAAAAGAGGACACAAGGAAGTGGAAACACATTCCCTGCTCATGGATCGGGAGAATCAACGTTGTCAAAATGGTAATACTCCCTAGAGCTTTATACAAATTCAATGCCATCCCTATAAGGATACCCATGACATTCTTCAAAGAAATTGACCAAACACTTCTGAAATTTGTATGGAATAATAAACCCCCACGGATAGCTAAAGCAATCCTTGGGAAAAAGAAGATGGGAGGCATCACCTTTCCCAACTTCAAACTCTACTACAAAGCAGTGGTAATTAAAACAGTATGGTATTGGAATAAAAATAGACCTGTGGACCTATGGAATAGAGTTGAGTATCCTGACAACCAGCCTCAAATACATGAACAATTAATCTTCGATAAAGGAGCAAAAAGTATGAAATGGAGCAAGGAAAGCCTCTTCAACAAGTGGTGCTGGGAAAACTGGGCAGCTACATGTAAAAAAATGAATTTAGACCTCTGTCTATCACCATGCACAAAAATCAGATCAAAATGGATTAAAGATCTCAATATCAGACCTGAATCCATAAAGTACATCGAAGAAAATATAGGAAAAACCCTTCACGAGATTGAAGCTAAAGACATCTTCAAAGAAGAAACACCACTAACAAAACAGCTAGAAGAAAAGATAAACATATGGGACTATATGAAGCTAAAAAGCTTCTGCACCTCAAAAGAAACAGTGACCAAGATACAAAGAGAGTCCACAGAATGGGAAAGAATATTCACCCAATACCCATCTGATAAGGGGTTAATATCCAGGATATATCAGGCACTGGTAGAACTTTACAAGAAGAAAACAACCAACCCCATCAAAAAATGGGGAGAAGAAATGAACAGAAACTTCAGCAAGGAAGAAGTTCGAATGGCCAAAAGACATATGAAAAAATGCTCATCATCATTAATCATCAGAGAGATGCAAATCAAAACAACAATGAGATATCATTTCACACCACAGAGACTGGCACATATCCAAAAGAGCAAGAACAACAAGTGCTGGCGTGGATGTAGAGGAAAAGGGGACACTCATCCACTGTTGGTGGGAATGTCGACTGGTACAGCCTTTTTGGAAAACAATATGGACATTCCTCCAAAGACTAGAAATTGAACTCCCATTTGACCCAGCCATACCACTCCTGGGAATATACTCTGGGAAGCCAAAAACACACAGCGGAAACACCATCCCTACTTTTATATTCATAGCAGCATTATTCACAATAGCCAGAATCTGGAAACAACCAGAGTGCCCGAAAATTGATGACTGGATAAAGAAACTTTGGTACATCTACACAATGGAATACTATGCAGCTGTTAGGAAAAATGAAGTTATGAAATTTGCCTATAAATGGATGGACATGGAGAGGATCATGGTGAGTGAAATTAGCCAGAAGGAGAGAGACAGATATAGAATGACTGCATTTATTTGCATAACATAAATATATATACATATATATATATACATATTATGATACCAATATCCAAGGTCAGGCGAAATGTGGATCAGGAGGTCTTGCCAAAGGTGGAAACTACCACAAATGTGTGGGAGCAGAGGTTAGGTAAGACAGAGAAAGGAACAGTGGACCAATGATTGTCGAAAGTCTATTACAATCCACAACATGTAAGAGAGGGAAGAGAGAGAGAAAGAGAAAGAGAGAAAAGAGATGGAGAACCTGCCATGGAGGCAGGCTAGGGGAGGGGGAGGGTATCGGGGACATTGGTGGTGGGAGGTGGGCACTGGTGGAGGGATGGGTGCTGGAACACTGTATGGCTTTAAACCCAAACATGAACATTTTTGTAATTGTCAAAAACAAATAAATAAATAATTTTTTAAAAAAGACAAGCCTCTTCCCGTGTATTATCTCTCCAGTCCCTTGTGAAATGTTTTGCTAGTAAATAAAAGGAAATGAAAGAAGAGAGCAAGCAATTTGTGTAGGATAAAACTTAACACTTAGAATAAATATCTGCAGAAATTTAGATTCTGTAAGACTGACCATAAACTGGGGCTTATAAAGTGATTCAGTTGTAAAGCGCTTGCCTGACCATCACAAAACTACAGTTTCAAACACCAGAGCCTACTGCCCACACACACAAGCAATCCTGGCAACTCTGTTTTTTGGGATTCCTGGAAAGAAGGGACCTAAAAAATTGCTCAGTGGCTTAAAAAAGCAACTCTTAGGAGAAGTGTGAAAATATGAGCTTAAATCCTTCCATTTGTGCAATAGAGCTTCCCAGGAGGAAAAGGTCCATAAACTCTGTAGACTCATACATCCTTCTGAGTCATTCTGACTTCTCCCTAACAGCTCTCAGAACGCTATCTGCTTGTTTCTCCCACCGTCTGGTTTATAAAATAGAGTGAAAGAGAGTTTGTTAGGCGGAATCAATAAACCATAAGAGGGGCCAGCGTGATAGTACAGTGGGTAAGACATTTGCCTCCATGTGGCTAACCCGAGTTTGATCCCTGGCATTCCATATGATCCCCAAGCACTGCCAGGTGTAATTCCTGAGAGCCAGGAGGTACTCCTGAAAGCCAGGAGTAACCCCTGTGTATCAACAGGTGTAACCCAAAAAGAAAAAAAAAGAGGATAAGGCCCTTTCAAAATGTGTGGCTTAAGACCTGGAAATGTCTTTGGTGGAGCAGTTTGTCTGCTTGTCTGAGCCTCGGCTTCAATCCTTGGCACTAAGATTAATAAATAAATAAAATAAAATCGGGGGCTTCTGAAAGTCAGTGCCTCTAGACAAAATCAGAAGCCTCTTTGTTTCTTGAAGGCTAATATAATCGTTATATAATATGATACAAATCAAACATATGGTGAGCTATAAAATGTTAGAAGCAAAATTGGAGCAAGGCTTATCACTCCACATTCATATCCATTTCTTCAGAACAGGGTGATTTTTCAGAATTTTAAACACTTACAACTGAAAACCGTTTATGAATAAGAATAAGATTGATAGATCCTTACCAGATCAATACCTTGTTTTCAAGGGGCCAGATTCTCTTCCTATGTGATTATGGAAATCAGATCACACAGAAAGGCAATCTTCCCTCAGCAAGCTTCTGACAGGTGAACTTTCTGATACTGCCAGTGAAATTGAAATTCTGAATATAACTGTGTCAAGAGAATTTGAAGTGGGGAGTCAGGTGGGGGGGGTCCCTTGGAAATGAGCTTCAGGAAGTAATAAAACCAAGATATGATCGGAAAGCAGTTTCTCTGTCACCAACACATTTCTAGCCCAGAAGCATGAAGACTGGACCCCTGTGGAGATGATTCCATACCAAGTAAGGCCTAATAAGATTCTGAAAGCTGCCAGCTCCAATGGTGAAGGCTGGACCTCTCGGGAAAGAAGAAAATTCCACAGGAACATAGTGCTGATACAATTAGAGATGGCCACCAGAATATCAAGGTCTATTTTCCCGGGACAGTGTTTTAGCAATGGAGTGGAGCCTTCAGAAGCCTCGAGGCCAGGTTCACACATTCTTTTAGTGCATTTTAGTTTAGTAAAAGGAAACAAAGCACAAATAATATGATTGAAAGCTTTGCTTGCTTCTAAGTATATGCCACTGAACAACTGTGGAAATGTTTTCTGTATGAAGAATCACTCACTGCTTAATGTAGCATATTTTAACTCTCTCCAGCAGTTAATCACCTGAGCAAAATTACTGTTATTTTCCCCTAACTTCTACCCTAGATATGCCTAATTTACAGTATGTACTTGTTCCTAATCATACTGAAATTAGCCCATGTAAAGATTATCTTCCCTTGATGACATGTTAGCACTTGTATCCATTTGCCCTAAGTAGTATAATAAATTAGTGCATATTTAATAATAGTTTTCAATGAAGAAAAAGAAGAAGATGAAGAGGATGAGGAAGGGGAGGAGAAAAAGAGGAGAAGGAAGTGATTTGAGGAGGCCCAAGCTCTTTTTGGGGCCTCAAGAAATGAGCCTCCACTTTCTTGCCTTTTTTAGTTTTTAGAGGTTTTTGATTTATTTTTTTACTATCACCCATTTTCTTCAAAGCCAGCAATGCTCACAACAGATCATTCTGGTCTCTGTTCCTGCATTGACATTCCACAGTTAATGAACTCCTGTGATCATACTGGGTCTGCGAACAGTCACCTCACACTAAAGGCAGGCTAGAAATTGCAATTCCATCTGCAACCTTAAATCTTTCTTGCTGTGTACTCTAGCACATTCACAGGTTCTGGGGGTAGTACATAGGCATCTATTGAACAAGTGATTTGTGTTATTCATTTTCCACCATATTCCACTGTTAGTTTCACTTATCACATTCTCACAAACTCATATTTGGAGTAAACTATGCCTTAATATATCTTTGTAGTTAATAGTCTGGTATGAACTGGTCTGTGCTACCTGCAGGTATGCTGAACTCCTAACCTGGTACCTGTGCTTGTGGCCTTATTAAGAAATTGGTTCATACAGTGACTAAGATACAAAAGCAGTCCACAGAATGGGAAAGAATATTCACCCAATACCCATCTGATAAGGGGTTAATATCCAGGATATATCAGGCACTGGTAGAACTTTACAAGAAGAAAACAAACAACCCCATCAAAAAAATAGGGAGAAGAAATGAACAGAAACGTGAGCAAGGGAAGAAATTCGAATGGCCAAAAAACATATGAAAAAATGCTCATCATCACTAATCATCAGAGAGATACAAATGAAAACAACAATGAGATACCACTTTACACCACAGAGACTGGCACATATTCAAAAGAGCAAGAACAACAAGTGTTGGCGTGGATGTGGGGAAAAGGGGACACTCATTCATTGTTGGTGGGGATGCCCGCTGGTACAGCTTTTCTGGAAAACAATATGGACATTCCTCCAAAGACTAGAAATTGAACTCCCATTTGACCCAGCCATACCACTCCTGGGAATCTACTCCGGAACCCAAAAATACGCAGCGGAAACAACATCTCTACTTTTATGTTCATAGCAGCATTATTCACAATAGCCAGAATCTGGAAGCAACCAGAGTGCCCGAAAATTGATGACTGGATAAAGAAGCTTAGGTACATCTACACAATGGAATACTATGCAGCTGTTAGGAATAATGAAGTTATAAATTTTGCCTATAAATGGATGGACATGGAGAAGATTATGTTGAGTGAAATTAGCCAGAATGAGAGAGACAGATACAGAATGATTGCATTTATTTGCATAACATAAATATATGTACATATTATGATACCAATATCCAAGGTCAAGTAAATATCAGGAGGTCTTGTCAAAGGTGGAAATACCAATATCAGGAGGTCTTGTCAAAGGTGGAAAATATCACAAACGTGTGGGAGTCAGAGGCTAGGTAAGACAGAAAATGGAAAGGTGTGCTAACAATTGTCTAGGGTACTAATGCCAACCTAGAACTGAGCATTAAATAGAGGCAAAAAGATACACATGGCAACCCTTTAATGTATGTTCTGTAATCCATAGTCTGGAAGGGAAGGAAAAGAGAAAAAGGGAAAGAAATAAAGGGAAAGAAAAAAGGGAAAGAAATAAAGAACCTGCCATGGAGGTGGGCTGAGGGAGGGGGAAGGGAACTGGGGACGTTGGTGGTGGGAGATGGGCACTGGTGGAGGGATGGGTGCTGGAACACTGTATGACCAAAACCCAAATATGAACTTTTTAATTGTATATCTTTGTAATTGTAAAAATAAAAAATAAGAAATTGGTTAATTACATATAACAGTGTAATAGAGTTAAGATAAAATCATTAGAGTGGACCTTAACTCAATTCTAATTGTGCTCTTAAAAGAAGAGGAAAGGGGCCGGAGCACATGCTTGGCACGTGGCCGACCATGGGCTTCATCCCTAGCATCCTAATTGGTACCCTGAGCACTGCTAGAGTGGTTCCTGAGTACAAAATGGTTCCTGAGAATACAACCCCTGAGCAATACCAAGTGTAACCCCAAAACAAAACAATACAAAACAAAAGGAAAGAAAAAAATCAAAATCATGTTAACAGAGGCGGGAGCAATAGTATAGCGGGTAGGGTGTTTGCCTTGCACGAGGCCAACCCAGGTTTGATCCCTGGCATCAAGTTCGATCCCGGCATCCCATATGGTCCCCTGAGCACCGCGGGAGTAAATCCTGAGGGCAGAGCCAGGAGTACCCTCTGAGCATTGCTGGGTGTGACCCAAAAAGCAAAAAAAGGACCACGTTAACATAGTTACACAAATAAAACACCACGTAGACATGCATGGAGAATGTCATGTGATAAATAAATCTGAGTGATGTGGTGGGCAAATCAAGAAGTCTATAGACTGACTCACTAGCCAGGAAGACACCAGGGAGGATTCTCTTGCAGCTTCATTTTGAATGAGTATCTGGCCTCCAGAAGTGTGAAAAGATAAATGTTTCAAATCTTGAAGTTTGTGCTACTCTGTTGCAGCAGCACTAGGAAATAGAAACACACTTACAAGTTTATCTGTCCGTGGGAAATGGAAACACACTTAGAAGTTTATCTGTCAGTGGAGCCTGTATTGCTACTTTTACTCTATTCGTATGATTCTTTGTGGTTTTTTTTTTTTTTGTATCCCACCTGCTTGTGCTCAGTGCTTGCTTCTGTCTCTGCTCAGAGATTATTGCTGGTGGGGCAGGGGGAATCGTGTGCAGTATTGGGGATAGAACATGGCTTGACTGCCTGCAAGGCAAGCACCCTGCCCACTGCACTATCTCTATAGTCTCAGTATCTTTCTTATACTGGGTTCCAAAGCACATAAATCTTGAACTAGGGCAGAGGAGACAGTGTGGCTTAGTGGTAGAGCACTACCTTGTGTATGTGAGGCTACACTGATATGGATACCAACGTGATTTTCTCTCTCAGATATTTGTAATTGGGATGCATGGTCATTTGATCTATGTTTAGAACCAAGTGGATATAAATAGGACATAAATCCATTGACATAAAGCCAAGCAATGGGTTGCTCTGTGTATAAGAGGAGCAGACGAAGTTGTTGCAGAGAAAGATCTATATAGAACACTTGTTACCTGAAAATGAGAATAACTGGGGATGTTCTCCATAGTTTTCTAATCCAGGGCTAACCCAACGTGCATTAATAATGACCTTATATTTTGACTGGGCAACAGTCAGCTGTAACGTAATACATAATACAGTGTTGACTAAATAGGACAAATGAAATATAGAGCTAAGACAAACTAGAAAGAAATATCTGAAGGGACCCGGGAGATAGCCTGCAGGGTTGGAGTACATGCTGTGCATGTGAGAGCCCCAAGCTCAATCCCTGGTACCACATGGCCCCAGAGCACTACAGTGGAGTAACCTCCAAGCACACCAGATGTGTACCCTCCAAAAAGAAAAAGAAACATCTCATATAGAGTGAGTATGTATGGAAAGCAGTTAGGAAGCATGACTGGGGCATAAATTTCTAAAGGTTTCTCCTTTTAGCTTTACTCTCCTGCTGTGTTATGCTTGTCAGAGCTCTATAAGAAGTCATTCTTGCTTTCTAAATGATACACCAAAGCTGCAATTGAGTGCTTGTAAGTATTACTTTCAACAGTTGAAATCCTGTTGGGGCTGCAGCAAATACTACAGTGAATAGGGCACTTGCCTTGCTTTGCATGTGTAATAAATCCTTTTACCCTTTGTCACAAATTCAGAAACAAAGTCCTATACCAAGCTGCTACTTTATTGGCAGAAACTATAATCAGGAAACAAACTGGAGCTCTGTCTTAATGTTCTCTCAATTTTAGAAAACAAGTTACCTTCCTGGGTATATTCTAACATCTAATTTAACAGACAAACTTCATACACAGTAAACTACTGGAACTTTATGTTGATATTAAGGAATTAACTATTTGCAATTATGTTTAATTTTAATGTATTATACTTTAAAAATTAATAGAGTAGTAAGTAAAATAAGTCACTCCTGACAGGACTTGGAGGAGCTCAAGGCCACTTACAAGGCAAGCACCCCAACCACTCTTTTTCCTCTCTCTCTCTCTCACGCACACACACACACACACATACACACACACCTCTCTTGATTTACAGGAACTCATATCATTTTAGGAATTGATTTGGGCCACACCTGGCATTGCTCAGGGGCCATTCTTTTTTCTTTTTTTTTTTTTTTTTTTTGGTCACACCCGGCAATGCTCAGGGGTTACTCCTGGCTTTGCACTCAGGAATCACCCCTGGCGGTGCTCGGGGACCATATGGGATGCCGGGGATCGAACCTGGGCCAACACAGCCGGGCCGCGCAAGGCAAATGCCCTACCTGCTGGATTAACGCCTCCGGCCCCTCAGGGGCCATTCTTAACTCTGCACTGAGAAATGATCCCTGGCAGTGCTTTAGGCGCCACACAAGGTTCAGGAGATGAGCTGCATACAAGGCAAATGCCCTACCCATCGTGCTATCTTGGGTCCCAGAAGAAAATTCTTAGGGTTAAGCTATGAATGAATCCTTGTATGGCGTGTAGAGCAGTAAGTACAAGAATGGAGGTAGACATTTTTTCTTGTGTTTATTGCTGAAACCCTTTATTCAAATATTAATTATGCTTATCAACTTCACTGTATTTTATGGGGTTTCTTCCAAGCAGAGCTCAGGGAACCCGAGGCCATTCATGGGGATACTTGGCATGTATGAATGGATAAATGGTTTTTGCAGTGGTGTCAGGAATCTCTAGGATATGTATGAGCCACATTCCTAGACCACAGTTCATTTATAACAGTGGGGAAAATTGAGTACATATCTTGTCTTCTTTTGACCTACATCATCAATGATAACATTGTCCAAGTAGAAGTTCTCCAGATACTTTTATTTCACTTTCTTGGGCCACACCCAGTGATTCTCAGGGGTTACTCACAGTTCTGTGCTTGGGAATTACTTCTGGCAGTGCTGGGGTACAATATGGAATGCTAAGGATTGAACTCAGATCAGCCATGTGCAAGGCAAATGCCCTACTCCCTATACTATCACTCCAACCCTCCAAATACTTTTAATGCATTGCAAATAAGAATTTGGAGAAGCTCTGATTTCTCCATATTTATATTAAATAATAAAAATCCATATCTGTGACTTCCAAATATAAACCGAATTTATTTCAGTGAGCATTGGCTACTTTTTATTATCTTGCAGTATGTCAAAGACCTTAAGACAATGCACACTGGGTATAATGACAGTTTTGACCTCAAAGGGCAACTTACAGGTTTTTGTAAGATCCATCCATAGACCAACTTTAATAAAAGGCAAATTGACAGCATCGAAATAAAAATGCAGGGAGGAGTAAATCCCAAGAGCTTTGAAGAGCAGCTAATTTCTATATAGAAGGGGGAAGGGAAGAAAGCAAATTAGTCAAATCTACTCTAGTGACAGATGCCCTACAGACTTCTCCCCACCAAAGCAGAACCAGGGGAGCTCTAGATACAGAGGAACTCTGAGGATGAGAAGGATAGAAGATGGGGAGAATAGTAGGCGGGTGTTTTATTTTGCTTGTGCAAACCATTGAACCCAGGGCCTCATATATGCAGTGTGCAGGCCTACCCTTGAGCGGTCTCCCCTCCCCCAGCTGTGCTAATTAAAAAATATGCAGATGCCGTAGATGTCTCTTTTCTGCTCTATTTCTTCTTGTTGTTTGTTTTGCACATGTTTTGGGTCACACTACACCTGCGGGTTGCTCTGGATACTCACCATTCTAAGCACTCTGCCTCGCCTCTGATCAATTTCTAATGAGGGAAATGAGATAGCGAGATTAACACCTAGACATTTGGGGAGGGGTGTGGGGGTGGTGGAATAATAAGGATTTTTCTTCTTAGGGTAAAGATGCTGTGAGCAACCTCAAACATTCTCCATAGAAGCAATGAACACCATATTTATGATTTTAAAATGTTATTTGGTTTTAGTTTACCATTATTGTCATCTTGGTAAACTTGTAAGTCCGAATAACTGAGTTTATTAAAAACATTTTCCTTAAAATATTATTAGCCCTTCCTATTCACACTTGATTTCTCCTTATAAAGGAGTAGGGGGGAAAATTCAAATAGGCAATATAAATATCCTTCCACATTTAATTATTCATTCATTTAAATATATACATGCTATCTTCTTTCTGGGAGGAATTCAAGGACTAAAATCCTCTTAAATGTGCCTCCAATGTTTCTGGCGCTTTGGGAATCATTTCAATATATGGGACAGCACCTGGCTCGAGCTTGCAAGATAAAATATTGGCTTCCCTTCTCTAGTCCCCTCGAAGAGAAAAAAAATGTCTTTCTTGGTGATATGGGTGTGTTTCTAACCAATTCAGTCGCGCTTCAACGCACACTCCCTCTTTGTGTCTGTGGGCACAGCAGTTTTTCCCAGACTCGGGTGGGGCTCTCCACTGGGCCGAAGCCCCGAGAGACTCTGGCTCCAGTTCCGAGATCCCCGGGAGGCCCGCGCAGCACCTTGGAGAAAAAATAGGCTTTACCAGGAGCCGTGGGACTAGGCAGCCCCGCCGCGCTAGTCTTCCCCGGAGCAACCGTCTGCACCGCCGCCCGATCGGGTTGCGCGGCGTTACGCCCCCAGCGCGCCCAGGAGCGGCTCCCACAACCTGTCCGCCTTACAGGCCCGACTAGGCGCCACGGCCCGCGGGCAGGATCTGCGGCGCAGCGCAGAGCGGGAAAGGCCGGACGCAAACGCTGGGGCGGCGGGTCCCGGAGTCCGCGGGTCTCGGCTGAGGCAGCCCAGGGGCCCGAGCACTGGGAGCGCGCTCAGGGGCGCCGCTGCCGAGGGTTCGGAATGGGCCGAGCGGCTTCAGCACGCGCAAAAAGCCCAGCCAGGGTGTACTTTTCCCGGCGGCCGGCCCCGGGGAGGGAGCCCGGGTAGTCAGACACAGGCAGCTGAGGGCGGCGAGCGCTCCGCCACCTTCCGGCGCGGCGCCCTAGCCCGGCGCGTCGGTTCCCGGCCGGAAGGAAGTTCCGGGCCTCCACCCGCTGCCATCCATCATCCACCGCCCGCGCTGGACCCCGGTGTCGGGTCCGGCTCCCTCCCCTGCCCGCTAGGCCAGACTTTCAAGAGTTCTGGAGGAGGCAACACAAATCCACACCAGACAGGCATCCAGCACAGTCCGGGAACTCTTGCAGCTGCGGGAGTGCCCAGCCCGGAGGCCACGCCTGTCCTCTAGAGATCTCCTAGCTTTAGTTAGGTTTTTATGGATTGTAAAGTGGGGATCTCTGCCTTATCTCCAGATTTCCTCTCAAATCTGGCCTGTGAATGTGAAAGTTGATAGGACCCTATTGCCCCCACCGAAACCAAGCTGTGCTCCAATTATCCATGTGCAGATAGTTCAGATACTCGCTCCCCCAGACCTGAGTGGAGTCCCTTGGCCTTTGGGCTTAAATATTTAAATATTCTTTTCTCTAAGGCACTGACCTCTGTATTCATCACTCCAGAAAATGTCTCTGCAAGTAGAGGAATGTAAGAGAGGGGACACAGGTATAAGGCTTATGTACTTGTGGAGAGGAAGGTAGGGGGGACACTTAAGTATGATAAGGCATGTGTACTTGATGCTGTACCTTTTTCTATGAATAAATGAGATTTCCGAGATCTCTGTCCTGTATACCAATCCTTCTCATTTATTTAGAACCTGTTGCAGGATTCCTCTAAGAGCCTCTGCATCTGCCCTGGATTGCCTCCTGCAGGTCACTTCATAGATAGGGGGTAGTTTAAATGTGGCAGTTTATCTGACCATGTATTCTGTACTGGCTGGTATAAATATTCTCCCATGCTACCACAATCATCGTGGGACTAGCTAGATCGTACCAGCATATTTGCCTGGTCATGTTGGATCTCTAAGTAATTAGACCAGAAAGAAATGCTGTTTGCGTCCTAGCAAGCAAGCATGGCTCCCTGATAACTCAAAGGCAACTAAAATACAAAACTATTGTGACTCTTGTGAAGGCTTGGAGAAATGTTTAACTGACATAAAGTTTAGTCTTTGGTACAGAGAAATGTCATCTCAGAAACCCCCTTCTCTACCCTATAAAGGAATTTCCAGGAAAATCTTGGCTCAAAACATTAGCATATAAAGGGGCCTAGGTGAGATGCAGAGAAATTACCTGAGGGCATTTGACCCTCCCTGCTTCCCATAATAGTGGGAGGTCTGAGTTGCAGGGGTATTAGATTAGGCTGCTTCCTCTCTGGCACTCTCTTTTTTGGGGCTCTCTTTTGGGGCTTGCACTCTTCTTGGGAGTCTTGTCTTTGTCTCCTCTTTACAGGGCCTTAACACGTGGTGACTGCCATCTTGACCTACATGTGTCTGGGGTTCTAGCTGGGAATCCTAAGCACTGGGTTTTTCCTATTGCTGATTTGTATGCTTGAACCTGTGATAAGTAAAGCATTTTAAAACGGCATCAGATTCCTGAGTTTTCATCCATTCCCGCAGACTTGGAGGTAGAAGGAAACTCGCTTCCCAGCACTGTTGGGGATCCTAGCAGCATCCCGACAAGAACCTACCTTTCATATTTGAGCCCTACTGAGAATACCTGGGTAAATTTGAGTAGATTAAGGTCCTATTATGCAGTCTTATTTGTTGTAAGCATTGTCTTTGCTGTCAAATTCCACAAAACTGCTTGATAATCCTGACCTTGGAGTTAGCTCCAAGGGCAAATCACATTGCATGCAGAAGGCCAGGGTTAGTTCCCCAAGTACCAGGGAATCACCAGTGCTGGGCATAGCCCCAGAGCACCTTGGAGCATGTGATACCAAAACCAAAAAATCCTGCATGCTTCTTCAAAGTGCTTTATTTTTTTTTTAAACTGTGATTCCAGACAAGATTGGGCATGTTCAGGGTGGTATGCCTCATGTGGAGCGGCCCACGGGTGGCCGTGACCTATACAGCTCCTAGGGCTTGCTCAGCATGCAGGCGGCCACTCTGGCAGGACTTGGAATGGGGATTTGGGCCCATCCACCCATTCCTCAGACTCCAGGTTGGTAGGCGTGGCCCTGAGCTCCCAGCAACCACAGCCAACTGCAGGAAGACAGACACTCCAGATCCACAGCTGTGCTGGCGCGCACAATCTCAGACTATAACGGATTTTAGCACCAGGTCCTTTCCGGATCTTTCTCATTTATACACTGTAATGATCATTCTAGTTGCAATAAACTGGAGAGGTTATGGGGAATGAGGAATTATGATGTCACACTAGAACTCACTATTGAATATTCACATAGACACCATACATCGTTAGTATCTGTTAGGCAAGCCACAAAGTCTAACAGAAGAGAGAGAGAAATACAGGGACAGAGACAAAGAGACAGAGAAGTAATATGTGCCTGCAATAGGGACAGGCAGGATTTGGGTAGTGGGGGTGTGTTTAGGATATGGGTGGTGGGAATTTGGCATTGGTGGAGGGCTGGGTGCTGGAACACTGCGTGGTAGAGATCCAATTATGAACATCCTTGTAATTGTATATCTCACATGGTATAATAAAAATATTTAAAAAAAGTTAAAAAATAAAAAACTATGATTCCACTAAATTATTTTAATCTAGTTCTGATTTTCCCAAATTAATGATTATTACACTGATTACTTTTAGTCCTTATATTTCTTTCCCATAGGCACCAAACACTTCTGTACCTTTGTAAAGTGGAGCAACTGGAGGAACAGAATGTTAAGGTTCAGAGATACCAAACACAGGAAAGTGACGGGCAGGACGAGGGACATTTGCAAGACACTAATTGCACTCACAAATCAATTTGTTAATCAAATCTCCTTAATTTTAGGTCTCAGGAGGACAGGCCGTGGTAATGACATATTTCCAAGCTATTTTCTTAATTTATTCACTTTTCTGTTTAGGAGGTCTTATCTGTGATTTAGTAAGAGTATCACTGACTCCTAGAGGTACTCTGGGAACCATTTGATGCCAGGGATCAAACTGGGCTCCAGCATGCAAAGCCTGTGCTCAGCCCTGGAACCTATTTTCCTGGTCTTCAAGTTTTTGTTTAAAAATAATAATTTGAGGACCAAGAGGACTGGCCCACAGTTGGGAGCTTGTTAAAGTGGGAAAAAGGGGGAGTGGGCAGTTAGAACTGAAAAGGATAATGACGGTTGGAAATCATCACTCTGGACAAGAATTGAGTAATAAAAGTAGGTAAAGGGATATACATGATAGTCTTACAGTTACCGCAAACCATAATGACCAAAAGGAAGGAGAGAGGGAGAGAGGTGGGGGAGGAAGAGGGAAAGAGAGAGAGGAAGAGATGGAGAGGAGAGAGAGGAAGAGAGGGAGTGAGAGAGAGGAAGAGAGGGATAAAGAAAGAGAGAGAGAGAGAAAGAGAGAGAGGTGTCTGCCATAGAGACAAATTGGGGATAGGGGAGGGAAATTAAAGACAATGAGACATTGTTGGTGGGAAATGAACTTTGGTAAAGTGATAGGTGTTAGACTATTGTATGACTGAAATCCAATATTGTATGACATTTATAATTCTCTTATGATGATTAAACTAAAAAATTAAACAATAGAAATCATATTTTGTGACTTCTAGATTTTGTTTCTTTCCATTTTATTCCTCTATAGATTGTAGCGCAACTCATCATACTTGAAGTGAAAATGCACTTTGCAAATCTTTGATATCTCTCTGGTCCTTGGATTTACTGGAGTATTTGTTTAATTTTACACTTACGTATTTAACTTTCACTGTACTTGAGGTAACATCAATTGTGGAAGTTTACTTGGACCCATGTCACAATTAAGGTCCAAGAGCCAGTTGCTCCTTTAACTTTCAGTGAAACTGTCATATCCTTATTCAAATACTTTTTAAATCCAGTTCTCTAGCCTTTGAATGTACGTCCTCTCCCATGAGTAAGTATTTGAAGAACCTATCTTGTTACTATGGAATATTATTATATTGCATGAATATACTGCGTTGTTAGTGGTACTGTTTTCTTTCCAATAAGGGCTTCAGTTGTGTACCCTTATATAATGACACTTCATAAGGACACAGTCACTAATGAGGCATTAAAACTCTTATTCTGGACAACACTTGCCACTTGTCTCCCGTTGTTCATCGATTTGCTCGAGTGGACACCAGTAACATCTCCATACGGCCTATTTTTTTTTTTTTTTTTTTGCTTTTTTGGGTCACACCCGGCAATGCTCAGGGGGTTACTCCTGGCTCTGCACTCAGGAATTACTCCTGGCGGTGCTCGGGGACCATATGGGACGCCGGGGATAGAACCGGGCTGGCACAGGCTGGCCGCGTGCAAGGCAAACGCCCTACCCGCTGGGCTATCGCTCCGCCCCTCCATACGGCCTATTGCGTGCTAGTGTAGCGCCAGGGCATCTGCTCGCACCAGGAATATGAAGAGCCTCACACCATTTATTCAGGTCATAGGAATGAGGTCTATAATTGTTAATGGTTTTTGGCATATCATATACGACACGGGTAGCTTGCCAGGCTCTGCCGTGTAGGTGGTATACTCTCAATAGTAGGCTCTCATCTTGTGCATTTATTGATGAACCTCAGCGGGAAGAGATCAGCTTTTCTCTTGGGTGGAGCTCTGATGAGCTGTGGAGTCCAGATGTTGAAAATGGTGGCCCTCATGTTGTGGGGGTTCGTCTGGCTTCTTGCGAGGCTCTATTGGGATGACAGGCCAGGGCTAGAATCCGCCTTTCCTCCTGGGCACCACATGATCAGCTGAGCACAGGGAGAGCTGGTAGCAGCTCTTCCCCTTGTGTCTGGACAACACACTATTTAGAATACTCCTTTCATGTTGTTTTGGCCACACACCAGGTGCTCAGGGGACCATTTAGTGCCTGGGATGGAACCTGGGGTTGTTACATTTTGCAACATTTTGATTTCTCTGATGCTGGAGGGAATGGAGGTTACATAGGTTGTACTTAGGCATTGCTCAGGGGTCAAACCGGACCTGGGGATTGAACCTATGTTGAACACTTGCAAATTAAGTACCTCACCCACAGTACTGTCTCTCCAGCCCTGCCCTAGAACCATTTCTATTCATACCAGGTTTTTTTTTTTTTTTTTTGGGTCACACCCGGCAATGCTCAGGGGTTTCTCCTGGCTCTGCACTCAGGAATTACTCCTGGCAGTGCTCAGGTGCAAAGCAAATGCCCTACCCATTGGGCTATCGCCCAGGCCCCTCTTTTTTTTTTAATTTTTTTCTTTTTATTAAGTTTAGGCCACATCCTGCAATGCTGGGGATGGGGAGTAGGGGTTACTCCTGGCTGTGCTCAGGGGACCATAGGGGATGCAGGGGATGGAACCCAGGTTAGTCGCGTGCAAGGCAAGCGCGACCAGCTGAAATATCACTTGAGCCCCAATACCAGATATCTTTTGAAGTGGGCTCTACAGACAATAGTAATAAAGTAATAATTTTAAATGCATGTACTAAAAAAATTGGAATGTTACGAAAGAAAAGATTACGTGCCTCATTAACTTTTTTTTAAAATTCTGTTGTCATTCACTATTAAGGAAGATAATAAAATCTGCCCCCTCTCCAGAACTTTAGGTTTAAGCACTTGGATTTTTTGTGGTGCCCCTTTCTACTGTTTAGTTCAACTGTAAAGTATATGTTCCAAGTTATAAATAAAATATGGTTCATCTATTTGTATAGATGCCATACAATTTGTAGCACATCTATTTGTAGCACAATAGAAAAAAACACTATTGTTATTTTTAATTCTTTTATTTTAGCATCAACTTCCTCTCCTTGGTTTGCAATTTTCAACGGAGTACTTTTTTCTTTTTTTATATTTCTTGACCTACTTTATCAAGAGCCTTCATATAATAGCGCGATTTCAACTACGGTGACATTGCATATACGGGAGTCTTAAATCACGGCGGAGGAGCTGAGTTAGTTATCTCTTATTCCAGAGATGTTTCTGCGACTCAGAAAGCTTGCTGTTCCCAAAGCGCACGCTCTCGTCTTGAAATATTTCAAGCTCTGCTTTCTCTTGTGTGCTCTACTCTGCATGCTGACGACCTGGACCCCATCCTGCTCCGATTCCAATCGTTATTTTCTCTTTGTTGCCTCCGCTTCTCCAGCTTCTGGTTCTAGGGGCTAGCAGAGGCGGCGAGTAGAACTGGAAGCGTTTGGGTACCCCGGGAGCCCTAAACATCCCTCCCGCCCCGGCTGGTGAGACGTCCAGATTATTTTGACAGCTCCGACTCCCGCTCTGGGGTCCAGGGGTGGGTTTTACCTTCCACACCTTGGGCCCACCTTACAGGTCAAGGGCAAATGCAACCGGGGCACCCGCGTTCTCCAGCGCTCTCCCTCTCCCGTGCGCTTGCGGAGCCGGGGTACATGGCCTTGGAGGACTTGAGGGCCCGGGAAAGGCGAGCCGGGAACAGGACGCTCCGGAGGACGACCCCTCCCGGGGCTTCTCCCCCGGTGGCGGGACCCACGTGACCGAGAACCAGGGCTGCACCAGCCCGCCCCTTTTCGGCCGCCGAAGCCCACTTCCCGCCGGGGTAAGTCCAGCGCGGTGGCGCGCGCCGCCCGACCCCGCCCTACTCCCTTCCCTTCGCCCGCACCTCCGGCGGGTTCCCCAGCGCCCCGCGCCCCGCCCCCCCGCCTCCGCAGCGGGGGCCCCCTTTGTACGTGCTCGGCAGCGTGCGGGCGCGCGGCACGTGACCGCGCCGAACGTGGCATTGTGTTATCACGTGACCCAGGTGCGTACGCGACGGAGCGGGGTGTGAAGATGGCGGACGAGGAGGCCGAGCAGGAGAGGTTGAGTCGCGGCCGCGGCGGCTGCGTGGCGGAGCTGCAGCGCCTGGGCGAGCGGCTCCAGGAGCTAGAGCGGCAGCTGCGGGAGAGCCGGGTACCGGCCGTGGAGGCGGCCATGGAGTACTGTCAGCAGCTGTGCCAGGTGAGGGCGCCTGAGGGTCCCCTCCCCCCTTTCCCCCGGCGACAGGGGAAGAGTCGGGCGAGCTCGCGCCTGGCGGCCGTGCGGCGGTGCTCGCGGCTCAGGCAACCGTCGGCCGCAGCCGCCCGGGCGGCCGCTGGGAGCGTCTGCGGAAGGAGCCTTTGTGTGGCGGCCGCGGCGGCGGGTCTGCGGCCGGAGGCTCCGGCTTAGAGGGGGAGGGAGGGAACGGAGTTGTGGCCAGGGCGGACAATCCCCCTCGGTGGTGCGGGACCGCAGTCTCCAGAGCCCAAGGGACAACGAGCGAGCTGGGGCAGGGGGCGGGGAGCCCCGGGTCCTGAGTCCGCCCCCGTCTTATTGTGCCGGGAGGTGCGACGCGCGCCCCCTCTCCGACTCCTGCGCGCTATGCCCCCTCCCGGCGGCCTCCGCCCCCGCGCGGTCAGCTCCGGGCCTCCCTCCGCTCCCCGTCGCCCGGCCCCGCGCGCGCCCCGCTGTCTCCGGGCCTTTGTTGTAGGAGTTTCGCCGCGGGACTGAGGGGCCTTTGTTGGTGTTTTCGAGGCGGCCCCCGTCCCCACACACTAACGCGCGCGCGCGCACGGACCCCTCCGGTGGGGCGCGGACAGTCTCCCCTTCTCTGCCGGCGTCGTCCCGACGCTCCGCTTCCTTTCTTGGCCGAGGTGGTCGTCCTGGTCGGGGAGGGGCTGCTGTCCCCCGGGGGCCGCGTCCCCCGCCCAACCCCCGGAGCCCGCGCGGCCCGGCCGGATTTCACCGCGGAGCCTGCCCGTGCTTGCTGCCCCGGCTCGGGTACTAGGGCAGGAGGCAGACCTCTCCTCTCTATTGTACCCGGACATGGCTCTCCCCACCAGTCGACTGGCACCCGTACTTAGGGTGCGGATGGCGGGGACCTTTTGCTCACTGGAATTGGGGGTGTGTTGGGAGCCCGTCCACATTTTCATGGAATCTCCAGTTATCCTTTGAACCATGTCAAGGAGCTCCTTGCCGGCGGGCTAGTTAGTGAAAGTGGTGGTTGCTTGGTTTTCTCCAGTAAGATACATTGTCCTGATCACATTTGTAGTTCACTGGTAAGTGTATCACTGAGACCAGCTGTTCTGCAAAGATACTCTTAGTATTTCAGAGTAGGTTATATTTTCACTTTTCTTTTTTAATAAAAGCTTCCAAGTTCTGAATGTCTTTCTTTAAGTCAAGGGTACTTCATCCCATAGAAAAAAAGCCTATTGTTCTATGCACATTATTGCCGTTATTTGATGGTGGTTCATTCTTTAAAAAAAAAAATTGGAGCGATCGTGTGCTGACCATGAATCATAGACTTATAGGCCCTGTGAAAGCTCCTCACTTAGCTAGGTATTGGTGAATAGCCTAATGGCAGAATGAGAGTGATTCTGTCATTCTTTTGCATTCTGATTTTCAAGTGTTGTTGAAATTTACCAATTTCACTAGCCTGGCAGTCCAGCCCATTCCCCCCACCCCCCTCTTTCAGATATAAAACATGCACCTATGAATGGAGGTCTTTATAGGTAACGTGTGTTTTCTAATCAATGGAAAGATAGTAAGATCTAGCTTTGCTGAAGGACTTCTATAAGATAGCAGTGTCCGCCGCCGTGGGGTTAAAGCAAAATATTCTTCATCAACACTAATAACATAATCTGGGAAAGTGAAATCTCAAGCTTTTTCTGAGGTAATTCTTAGAACACATTTTTTAATATATGGAATTACTTGTCATTATAGTAATGTCCCAATAGTCATTATTTCTTTTTTATATATATAAATATATAAATATTCATATTATCCTACATGAAATAGCAATACACAATAGATTTACAGATTTCAAATGGAGTATTTTAAAAAAATTTGTTATTTAAATTTTATTATACCTCCATGAGATAGACAATTACAAAGCTGTTCATGATTGGGTTTCAGTCATACCGTGTTCCAGTACCCATCCTAATCAGTGGTGCACTAATGGATCCCTAATCCACCAGTGCACCCTTCCCTATACCAGTGTCACCAGATTCCCTCCCCCAGCCTAGAGGCACTCTCTCTCTCTCTCTCTCTCTCTCTCTCTCTCTCTCTCTCCAAATGGAATATTTAATACACAACAAACTATATTTTTATCACAGTGATTTAAAGACATCTGAAAGCATTCTCCATAGTTTGAATAGGTCCTAGTATATTTGGTATTTGATCCCCTTGAACATTTTATGTGTATGTGTTTAAATTAACATGCTTCACTGACCTCAAATGGGAAGTGACTTGAAACAATTTCTTTAAAATTGTGTCTTAATCAGTATTATTTTGATAGGCATTTGAGCAAGTCAGTGGTTAACAAGATCTACTAAAGCAGCCTAAGAACAGTGCTTCAAATATGGAGTCAGACATAATGTCCTGTTTTCTAACCCTGAGATCATTATATTTTTATATATTTTTTTATTAAGTGGACTTTACATCATTCAGAAGGCAGATATGATGATACATTTCCCAGAGTGATTGTGTGCTTAAGAGTTAGAGTTTATAGTGTTGATGCTCAGTGTTTGTGTAATAGTGAAATAAAAAAGTCACATAAATTATAGTTTATAAATTTTTCTCTTTTAGATGGGGTGGGATGATTCTGTTCTGAGAAATTAGAAAGGGGTGAACATTAGGTTCATTTTTCTCTTTTTTCCTAAACATTGGGATGTTTCCTGGAAACTTGCCTCACTTTTGCTTACTTACATGAACATTTGCTTAAAGCTTAAGTGGGAGGAGGATAAGGTGATAGATAAGGATGGATATATGGGGATGCCAGTCAAAAAATTTTATATTTGAGAATTTTATATTTGAAAACTTTTATGTATTAACTTTAATCTGGGTAGTATTGTGGATGTGTCTAATTTTCTTAAATCCATCTTAGAATAAGAATAAGACAATCCAAAAATCTTTCTTAAATTGATTTAGGCTCACTCATTAGCATATGTACTATTGGTTGTGGTCAGGACTTTCTGAACTAGTTACTGTCCGTGTTCCAGTGGGCTAGTGTTCTTCCGTGGTCATCCCTGATCATGGTGTCTGGTTCAGAGACCAGAACTAGACTAGACAGTTCTAGACAGAACTAGACTCTCTTGTAAGTAGTGGAGTGTACCTTGTGTAAAAGTAAAATTTTTATTACACTGTCATTTGTGCCTTTTCTTTCTGAAGTGAATGTAGTAAAATGGAAAGTAATTTGGGAAGTTAAAAGCATTCCAACTGATTAGAAAGGTTAAAGCATTTTAATGGTTGAAAAAGATTTGTTGAGGCCAGATGGTAATACAGTGGGTATAGTGTTTTCCTTGCATGCAACTGACCAGGTTTTGATCCCTGGCATCTTATATGGTTCCCCACAACCACCAGGGGAACCATATAAGAGATAGCCAGAAGTAAGCCATGAGCACCATAGTGTGCCCCCTTCAAAAAAGAGAGAAAATTTTTAAGTGGTTTTCTTCTGCAATGGCATTATGTTCTGAGCTGCAATGACTGTTAATTGTTATATGAGCTGTGACTGTTAATGGTGATTTATCTGCTGGTGTTTATCTCATTTTTGTTTAGGACCACACCCAGCTTTGCTCAGGGCTTACTCTTGGCTCAATTCAGGAATCACTCCTGATTGTGTTTGGGGCACCATATGGAGTGCCTGGTATCCAACTTTTCATACAAGCCATTTTTCCTAAAGTAGGTTATACCCACTGGATTGATGTTGAGACATGGTAGCTTTGGGTGCAGTTGGGGTCACTACTCTTTCACATGTGGTAGATTTCCAAGGGATTTTTTTTTTTTTTTTGAAAAGGAGGTGTTAGGCCTCCTTTTATAAATCAGTGCTGTAACAGCTAAGATGTATAGCACTTCTCTCCTGGGTGTTGTACTTCCCTGACCAGAAGGGCTTTCTTCTTGCTGATTTTTGGCCGCGGGTTAGTAGTTTGGTCATCACAGTGAGTTAGGTTTGGTGTTTACATGGGCATGATATTAACATGCCCATGGGTTATGAATGCTATTTTTTCTAGTGATAAGGGTAATTCTAACACCCTGAAATTTATTTCTTTGGCTAAACAGTAGTGGCCTTTTGAGAAAACTGATAAGAAAGTGGTTTTGGCATCAGACCTTTTATGTTAGTGTAGTGTATTAAGACATAGTTAATTTAGAATAAGTACAGCTGAATGCTTTTAAGCTATTTTCTAGTTCATACTGAGCTTGAGAGGTTGAGAAAATACTCAAGCTCTTTCTTGGACTAGAGAAATGGTGAGTCGGCTGAGTGTATTTTGTGCATGTGGGAGACCTGGGTTCTTCCTCAGCACTGCATGGTCACCCAGTTTCACAAGGAATAAACCTCAAGCCCAGAAACAAAGAGAAGTTCTACTTTCTTACCTGAAATCATTAGTAGTTTTAGTGGAAGCCCATGTCCTTGGGTTTCCTTTCCTTGACTTACCCTTACCATTACCTGTCAACCATGGTGTGAAACTGTATAATTAGAGAGACCATGCAGGTAATTTTCATTGTACTATGTTATTGTATTGTTGTTAAATTCTTGCTGTACTTGACTTATAAATCAAACTTTACCATTAGGTTTAGGCATAGAGAGAAGAATGTCCCTCAACTCTCCTGAAAGGGAGGCATCTCCCACCCCGGGGTTCTTGAAGTGTATCTGCCCCAGGTATTAAGATGTACCTGGGTGGGGGCTACTTACTTAAACTGTTCATTTTGACTCGATTTAAAATACTAGCAAACTCAGCATACTTAATTGTTCTAATTAAAATTAAGATTTGAGGGCTGGGGAGATAGCTCAGAGAGCCAAGTGCAGGTTTTGCTTGCAGGAGTCCCCAAGGTTCTTTGGAGCAGTCTCCAACACTGCTAGGTGCTGTTCCAACCCTCCCAACACACACAAAAGTAAAAAGCAGAAGCAGATATTTGATCTTTTGATACAATTAAAATTCTCTACTGAAGACAGCATTTAATGATTAATGCTAGGACTGGGTTCAGATGGTGGCAAGGCATGTAAGATACATGCATGATACATTCCCTGCTACTATCTAAACTTCATTATTGCATTTAATACTGTCTTCAATAACGGGATATAAAATACAGGAGATTTAGTAGAATATAGGTGAATAAGGTAACGATTAACATAAGCTTTTAAGTATTCAAGCCAGACTTTAAATTTAACTATCCAAGACAGCTGAAGAGATGTCAAAAGGCAGTATATTATTTATTAACTAACATATTGCTTTTTTAAAAATTCTCCTTTAATTGAAAATGTATTACATTTAATTGGCTTTTAAACATAAGCACCAAGACAACAGAGCACAGGAAAACAACTTGATCTTTCCATCCAAGGAACACTGTTTGCTCTTTAAAAAATCAGGATGAGGGACTGGAGCGATAGCACAGCAGGTAGGGCATTTATTTGCCTTGCATGCAGCCAACCAGGTTTGATTCCCGCTTTCCCATATGGTTCCCTGAGCACCACCAAGAGTAAATCCTGAGTGCAAAACCAGGAGTAACCCCTGAGCATTGCCGGGTGTGAACCAAAAGCAAAATAAACAAATAAATAAAATCAGATGTACACCGCTTATTTATTTTTACCTCCAAAATATGTCTTTGGAATGTCTCTTGCTCATTACCAGAAGTTCTTCTTTGCCAGAAGTTCCAAACTGTATGCTATGGCTTTTGTTTATTTACTTTTGATTTGGGGACTATACCTGTGGGTTCTTGGGGGCTACTCCCTGTTCATACTGGAGGATTTGCTTGAATGGTGCTCAGGGAACCCTGTGGGGTCAAATATGGGACTCCTTGCATGAAAATTTCAATTGAGCAAGATTATTTTGCAGTGCTGGGGATCAGACCCAGGGCTCTTAATTTTACATATGATAAATTCATTGGAGAGCTCAAAGCAGGAGTAAACACTTTAGGCTGGAATGTTAGTCTTTATGGAAGAGGCAGGATTTGAGCTGGAACTTGTCAGTGATCATTAACTATTTTAGAGCTTCATTGGTACAAGAAGCATAAAAAGTTACAGTAAAGCTACTGTGTAAATGATGTAATTAATTTTTTAAAATTTCATTTGATTTATTTGATAATCAAGGTCCACACACACATGGTTTGGGGCCACACTTGCCAGTGCTCAGGGTTTCTCCTGGCTCTGCACTCCTTATGGTGCTGGGGACCGTATTGGATGCGCGGGATGGAACCCAGTGTCGGCTTTGTTGCAAGCAAGCACCCTACCTTTGTAATATATCCCGTTCCCCACACTTTTAGTATTAATTATAATGACAATTTTGAAAACGTTTAAGCATTTTTTCCTCAAAAGCGAGTGTGTGTGTGTTGGTGAGGGGACACAGCTCAGGGAACCTTGAGGTGCTGGAGCTGGAACCTGGGGCTCTCACACATAAAGCATATGCTTCAGCTTTTTGAACTGTCTTCCTGGCTCCGGACTCCCCTTCCCCACCTTAACTTTTAAAAATAGAAGCTTCCTCAGTGGTGCAGGGACTCAGCTATGCTATGTATGCACTATACCACTTGAGCTTTATCCCTGGCCCCTTGAAAACTAGACTTCTTTTGATTATTAGAGGATATCGTAAGTTAATTTGTAGGACACTTCAAAAGAAAAGATGACTTGCTTGTTAATTAGTGATAATTACTTTAGGTATTGAGGGAGTAATAAGTCATTTAAACTTTAAAAGTTTAGATAATACTCAGGGGAAATAACTTTTTAAATGTTCGTAATTAGTATGATTGCATGCTGGAGATATTAAATCTCACTTTCCAGAAGATGCTTATATCAATTTTGTGAAGAAACTTTACCAAATTTTGATTGCCTCCTTGATACTTCTTGGTCCTAAATCAAAATGGGGAGAGGAGGAAATGTATTTTGCAGTTGCCCTTTAGGATATTTTACACATCTAATCTCGGGATACTTTGAAGGTATATATTTTTGGCTAGATAAATAAGCCAGTGGTTGATTTTAAGATTTTTTTTTTTGGGATTCCTACTTTCAGACTCTGGTACCACATGGTCCCTTGTCATCCAACATTCTTCTAGATTTTGTTTTTAGCTCTTCACTTTTATTTCTAACCGTGAATAAAGGGCTTCCTCACTGAATGTTTAGTAGGTACTTCAAATAATCATTTTTGATATTGAGCCACCTCCCTTCTTTCTATACTTCTCTATACTTCACCTAAAACCTTATAGGTGTAGGTGATATTTCTCTATACCTGCATGATCACTTTTGAACCCTTGAGTTGTTCTTGGTTTATTTTTTTCTAATCTCTGTCCAGACATCAATCTCTGTTCATTTTATTCCTGTCCTGTTTCCTCTTTTGGTCAGATCTGATGTCAGTGACAAAGTTACTTTCAATAGGAAAATTTACCAATTTTTGTTCTTTTCCCCATGAAGCTTCTTTGTCTTTTATTCTCTTCTCCAGTCTTATATATCATTAGGCTACCAATTACTGTTTTCAAAGCACAGATAATATCTTTTTTTTCTAAAGACTAGAAAAAACAGTACATTGTTGAATTCAAATTCCAATGTATAGACACCATATGCTAAAATTCTAGCTCTACTGTGTTCTAGCTAGGACTTCAATTTAATTGATGATAAAAATACCTCATGGAATTGTGAGAATTAAGAAAGACTTTGAATGGGCCTGGAAAGATAGTTCAGCTGTAAGGCTGGGTGGGGAGATGCTTGCCTGCATGCAGTCAACCCAGGTGTAATCCCTGGCATTCCACATAGTCCTTTGAGCACTGCCAGGAGTTATGCCTGGGTGCAGGAGCACCCCTGAGCATTGTCAGGTGTACCCCACACAAGAAAAAAACCAGAAACAACCAAATAAGACCATGGCGTATTAATAATCGCAATGTAAAATTCCATTCCATGAAAAATAAAATTCAAACTAAGGATTTTTATGATTTGGGTCATCATTCTGTAATATGACTCATGGTCAGTCATATTTCTTCTTAGCCTTGGGACTTTGTAGTGTGTTCTATTGGGTGTGTGTGTATAAAGGTAGTTGTTATTAAATGAAGCTTGCTTAGAAAGATGAGAGCAGAGAAACAGAATTGTGCTCCCGGGAGAGCACAGGCTTGTCTGGAGTGGAAATAAGCAAAGATGCATAGACAGAAGCATGCAAGATGCGGTTCAAGGGAGAACACGGGTTTGAAGACCAAGCCTGTAGTCTGTTTTTGTAGTTTATCTTCCCTCACGGTTAGATTTTGCTTCAGTTTTCTCTTTCTTTTTATGGTCTGTTAGCAGAGCTTGAATACTCAGGGCCTGTTCCCAGCAGTGCTCAGGGAGACTGTGTGGTGCTGGGGATCGAGCTGTCTCACACGTGCAAGGCATCCCAGCCCCTGTGCTTCTTCCTCATGAAACCATTTCTTTGTCTCTCATTCCTTCAGTTTGTGTCAAAATTTATTATACTACTACTATTTTTTTTTTTAATTTTTGGGTCACAGTCAGCAATGCTAAGGGTTACTCCTGGCTCTGTACTCAGGAATTACTCCTGGCGGTGCTCAGGGGGACCATATGGGGTGCCAGATATCGAACCCGGGTCTGCTGCGTGCAAGGCAAACACTCTACCCGCTGGACTATCGCTCTGGCCCCTACTACTACATTTTCATGAGGGGTTTCTATATTATGTGACTTGCTTTTAATTAAAAACAATTAAAAATTTTTACTTTTTGGGTTACACCTGGCCATGCTCAGGGGTTAGTCCTGGGTCTGCACTCAGGAATTAGTCCTGGCAGTGTTCAGGGGGCCATATGGGATGCTGGAGATCGAACCCATGTTGACCACGTACAAGGCAAATGCCTCAGCTGCTGTACTCTTGCTCCGAACTGTATTATGTAAATTTAATGGTATAGCTCTTTTTTTCTTTTTATTACACTGTCTCTTTTCTTCTGGCCTTTATCATAGTTTCTCTGTTTATAATTGTGTTTGTGCATCTTTCCCCCAAAATTGGAATCCTTAAAACAAGGGCAGTGCTTTATTTTACTGAATAGTTAAATCTTTTTGAATGATAAGTCCCTTTTTTCCCCTTGAGTAGGTGATTTTAGTTGTTTGGGGAGAGGTGTTTAATTTTCAGTTCTTGAACTGGAGATATAGCTGAATGACTAAGCATATATGTTGCATGTGGAAGTTCCAAGTTTAACTTCAGCACTTTATGTCCCTCAGTTGCCAGTGGGAGTGACCCCCAAAACACTGAATCCTCCTAAGCACTCAGAGTAACCCCTGAACACTACCAGGTATAGTCCAAGAAAAACAATTTTTAAGTAACAAAATAAAAATTGTGTCTCAGAAGGTGATTGCTACTGAAATTAAGTTTTTCTTTCTTTTTGGGTCACCCCGGCAATGCTCAGGGGTTATTCCTGGCTCTGCGCTTTGGAATTACTCCTGGTGGTGCTCAGGGAACCATATGGGATGCCAGGGATCAACCTGGCCCCATACAAGGCAAACACCCTACCTGCTGGACTATCGCTCTGGCCCCAAGTTTTTTCTTAATAAATTTCTTAAGCTTCCACTCTTGTTTATCTCAGTTTTGTTTTATTTTCAGATCAGGGGCCACACCCAGCAGTGGTGCTGGGATTGAACCCGGCTCTTGCATGCAAAGCTGACCCTCTAAGCCCTTTGAGCCTTCTCCCTGGTCTCATTTCTGACATTGGGAATCTGTATTCAGCGAATCATCCTAATTTTTCAAATATGTATAGTTCTTATAAACCAAGTGTAGATATTTTAAGTAACTTCTTTTAATCGCTTATGTTAATGTGACAGGAACTGTTGGGGCAGGTAGAGGACAGAATTGACGTTTGTTATCCTCTGAAGTGGACAGAATTTCTGTCCCTTTATATGAGACTACTGAGACATAGAGAAGTAAAACAACTTACCTAGTCAGATAACTAGAATTTGATTATTTTTTAAGCAAGAAAAGCAAAGCTTAAACCAAGTAAAACTTATCTTTTTTCTGGTTTTTTGGTTCACACCCATTATTACCCAGGGTTTAGTCCCAGTTCAGCACTCAGGGTAATACAGGAGGGGCAAACGCCTTAACTTCTGTACTATCTCTCTGGCCTCAGTGAAGCATATTCTAACATTTTGGTTGGAATATGTAGATATTATGTATGTATGTATTATATGTAGATAAAACATAATACATAATGAATGTATGAAAACATACTGAAGTTTCTTTTAGGGACCATAAAAAGGGAAATTATAGTAGAAAGACTGAATTATTTGAAATGAAAGTAGAACAGTGAATGCAAATATTTTACTATTGTAGTTTGAGTAATAGCCTTATTTAATGATGTGTTCTTTGTTTAGCAGTAGGAATTTTATTCATTTTAAATTTCATTTGGGTAATTGTGAGTTATTTTAAAGGTTAAAATATATACTTGTTTACTATAATGAAAGTTTGTTCAAGAAATTATTTAATCTTCAGATAATTCCAAGATCATGTTTTTCTTGGGGTCCCTGAGGTCAGTATATTTGATCAACCTGGCTGGCAGTTCATGCTAAGTACCTGACCCCTTGGTCTGCTGGGGACTATGAGGCCCATCCCACTAGTGCTCTGGGGCCTCTGGGCCACACCCAACCCATTTGGGGGTGGGGACTATATCCATCACTCTGCGCAAAACTTTATAAGAAATAGTTTTTATTATTTTATAAAAATATTTTATTATACCACTGTTAGATTACCACTGTTAGATTACCACTGCAATTACAAGATGTTCATGTTTGAATTTTGGTTCTACAGTGTTCCAGCACCCATCTCTCCACCCCTTCCCTTCTCCCATCACCAGTGTCCACACCTCCCTTCCCCTACGCCTAGCCTGCCTTTATGACAGGTTCTATATCTCCTTTCTCACTTTCTTTTCTCTCTCTCCTTCTCGCTTCCCTTTCTTACACATTGTAGATTGTAATATATTCTAAAACATGATTGGTTCCACTACTTTGATGTATAGGGTCCAGACCACAAAAATGGTGGCTATTATGGTGAGCAAGTCTCATCCAGCTGCTTCCAAGGTTCTACAGAGATGATGGGCCCACTCCCAAAACCCATCTTGCCTCCTGGGAGCCTTATGGTCAGCTGAGCTAGGGGAGAGCCTGATGGCAGCTCTTTCCCCCCCCCTAGCCTCTGCATCATGGCCAAGAGCCCTGAGGCAGTTTTTACCAGGCCTCTGGGATGGTCTGGGACGGGAATGGGGACCCCAGCTCCATCTCCAGGAGCACCCAGTGACTTCTATTGGTGATTTTATTTTTTTACTTTTTTTTGTGGGGGTCACACCTGGCAGTGCTCAGGGGTTTCTCCTGGCTCTGCACTCAGGAATTCCTCCTGATGGTGCTCGGAGGACCATATGGGATGCCGGGGATCGAACCCAGGTCGGCACAGGCTGGCTGTGTGCAAGGCAAACGCCCCTACCCGCTGGGCTATCCCTCTGGCCCCTCTATTGGAGATTTTTATGCTAGTAAATTGATTTCCACAAGTAAGTTTTTTGAATATGAAACCACTATGGGATTTCTAATCATAGTCACATATGTGCATATATACATACATATGTTTAATTTCAGCATATGTATAATTTTTTGTCTGATTATTAATAGTTGGTGTTCTAGATAAATATAGCAGAAGGGTCCTTTTTTTTTTTTTTTTTTTTTTTTTTGCTTTTTTGGGTGACACTCGGGTTACTCCTGACTCTTCTCTGAGGAATTACTCCTGGCGGTACTTGGGGATCATGTGGGATGCTGGGGATGAACCCAGGTTGGCCGTGTGCATTCCCACCAACAATGGATGAGAGTCCTCTTCTCCACACAACCATGTCAGCACTTCTTGTTCTTGCTCTTTTGGATGTGTGCCAGTGACTGTAGTGTGAGATTTTTTTTTCTCTTTTTTTGAGTCACACCCAGCGATGCTCAGGAGTTACTCTTGGCTCTTCGCTCAGGAATTACTCCTAGCAGTGCTTGGGGATCATATATGGGATGCCGCAGATTGAACTGGGGTGGGCTGCATGCAAGGCAAGCGCCCTGCCTGCTGTGCCATCACTCCAGTGCCTCTCATTGTTGTTTTGATTTGCATCTCTCTGATGATTAATGATGATGAGCATTTTTTCATATGCCTTTTGGCCATTCAAATTTCTTTTTTGTCAAAGTTTCTGATCATGTCTTGTCCCCATTTTTTGATGGTGTTGGCTGTTTTCTTCTTGTAAAGTTCTACCAGGGCCTGATATATCCTGGATATTAAATCCTTATCAAATGGGTATTGGGTGAGTATTTCCCACTCTGTGGATTGTCTTTTTATCTTGGTCACCACTTCTTTTTTGAGGTGAAGAAGCTTTATAGTTTCATGTAGTACCATATGTTTATCTTTGCTTCCAATTGCTTTGTTAGTGGTGTTTCGCTTTGAAGATGCCTTTAGCTTCAATGTTGTGGAGGGTTTTTCCCTATATTTTCTTTGACGTACTTTATGGATTCAGGTCTGATATTGAGATCTTTGATGCATTTTGATATGAATTTTGTGCAAGGTATTAGACAGAAGTCCAAATTCATTTGTTTACATGTAGCTGCCCAGTTTTCCCAGCACCACTTGTTGAAGAGGCTTTCCTTGTTCCATTTCATACTTTTTGCTCCTTTACCAAAGATTTGATGGAATGGTTTGAGGCCCTTTATGTTCCTGGAGTGGGCAGATGCCCTTGGGCTATCTCGCATGTGACAGGACATATTGAGATGTTACTGGTGCCCGCCGAGTAAATCGATGATCTACGGAAAGTCAAGTGATCAAGTGACCAAAGACTACTTGATCACTTGACATCCCGTTTTTCATCGATTTGCTCGAGTGGGCTCCAGTAACATTTCCATTTGACCCTATCACGTGCCAGTGTAGTCCAATGGCATCTGGTTACTTCAGGAATATGAAGAGCCTTAAACCGTTCGTTCAGGGTCTTCACGAAGAAGTCCTGACCATCTTGTAGGTGGGCAGCCACGTGATCTTTTGACATCCCATGGGATCCAGTCGGTAACGGCTCTAGTCCAGCAATCATCTCCAAATCACATTACATGTCCAGCCCATCTGATTTTCGATGCCTTGGCAAACGAGACAGCGTCCCTGACTCTGGAACAGCGATGGAGGTTGGAACTCCCGATTCCTTCTTTCACTTGAGTGAGGCGTGATATTCCAAGCATAGCTCTTTCGTTTCCTCTTTGGGAGACCGAATAGCTTTCTCATCCTGCTTTCATAGGGCCCAGATCTCTGAGGTGTATGGTAATACAGGGAGAATGGTGGAGTTGAAGAGATGTGCCCGGAGCCGGAGGTTCTCTGTCTTTTAGCTATTTCTTCGATGCTTTTGAAGGCCTTCCATGCCACTCTCTTCCTCTTGCACAGCTCAGGTTTTAGGTCGTTCATCATGTTGACTTCTCGACCTAGGTACACATAATTGCTGCATTCAGAGATGTTTGTTCCATTGAGAGTGAATGGGGCCTCTGGAACTAGTTCATTTTTTTTCATGAACATAGTTTTGTTGAGATTCAGCTGTAGACCTACCAAAGACTACATGATCATGTATTTTAGAATGTGTGTCAGGATACTCAACTCTATTCCATAGGGCCACAGGTCTGTTTTTATTCCAGTACCAGCTGTTTTAATTACTACTGCTTTGCAGTACAGTTTGAGGTTTGGTCAATTTCTTTGAAGAATGTCATGGGTATCCTTATAGGGACCACATTGAATTTGTATAAGCTCTAAGGAGTATTACCATTTTGACAGTGTTAATTCTCCGAATTCATGAGCAGGGAATGTGTTTCCATTTCCTCATGTTCTCTTTTATTTCTTGAAGCAGCATTTTATAGTTTTCTTTGTACAGGTCCTTTACATTCTTAGTTAAACTGATTCCTAGGTATTTGATTTTCTGTGGCATAATTGTGAATGGGATCATTTCCTCAGTATCCCTCTCTTCTCTTTTATTATTTGTATATAGGAAAGCCATTGAATTTTGCGTATTGATTTTGTACACTGCCACTCTATTATAGATATCTGTTGTTTCTAGGAGCTTTTTGGTAAAAGAGTTCAGGGTTCTCTAGGTATAATATGTCTTCTGCAGATAGTGATAGCTTGACTCTTCCTTGCTTCTCTGGATACCCTTAATGTCCTTTTCTTCTCTAATTGCTATGGCAAGTACTTCCAGTACTATATTGAATAGAAGTGGTGAGAGTGGGCAGCTTTATCTCGTCCCTGATCTTATGGGGAAGACTTCCAGTTTTTCCACACTCTCTGTAGGCTTTTGGTAGATGGCTTTGAATATATTGAGGTATGTTCCTTCAATTCCCATTTTATGGAGGACTTTTATCATGAATGGGTGTTGGATATTGTCAAATGCTTTTTCTATGTCTATTTATATAATCATATGGGTTTTATTTTTTCGCTTACTGATATGATGTATTATGTTGGTTGATTTGAG
Organism: Cryptotis parvus; assembly: GCA_021461705.1. Taxonomy (NCBI): domain Eukaryota; kingdom Metazoa; phylum Chordata; class Mammalia; order Eulipotyphla; family Soricidae; genus Cryptotis; species Cryptotis parvus. Next base: position 142,705 of record JAJIBD010027031.1, read on the forward strand.
AATGTTGAATCATCCTTGATTCTCGGTATGAATCCTACTTGGTCATGATGTATAATCTTTATGATGCGTCTTTTTGCTAGTATTCTAGGATTTGGTAGTATTCTAGGATTCTAGTATGCTAGGATTCTGTTTGCTAGTATTTTGTTGAAGAGCTTATCATTTGTGTTCATCAGTGAGATTGGTCTGTTGTTTTCTTTTTTTGTGTTTTGTCTCTGCCTGCTTTGGGTATCAGGGTGATATGTGCCTCTTAGAAGCTATTTGAAAATATCTCTGTTTCTCTATTTACTGGAAGAGCTTGAAAAGGACTGGCAGTAGGTCCTCCTTAAAGGTTTGGAAGAATTCACTAGCGAATTCATCTGGACCTGTGCTTTTGTATTTGGGCAGACTTTTAATTATTGATTCAATTTCCTTGGATAGTGATATTTTATTCAGGTACTGCAGGTCTTCTTATTTCAACCGTGGGAGGCTATTGGATTTTGGGGTCTTATCCATTTCTTCCAGGTTCTCTTGTTTTGTGGCATACAGACTCTGAAAGTAATCTCTGATGATTTTTTTTTTTTTTTGCTTTTTGGGTCAGACCCGACAATGCTCAGGGGTTTCTCCTGGCTCTGCACTGAGGAATTACTCCTGGAAGTGCTTGGGGGACCATATGGGATGCCGGGAATCGAACCCAGGCCCGGCACAGGCCGGCCGTGTGCAAGGCAAATGCCCTACCCACTGGGCTATCCCCTCGGACCCCTCTGATGATCTTTTGGATTTCTGTGGTGTCTGTTGTGATGTCCCCCTTTTCATTTCCGATTCAATTTATTTGGGTTCTCTTTCTCTTTCCTTACAAGTTTTGCAAGTGGTTGTTGATCTTGTTTATTTTTTCAAAGAATCAGCTCTTGGTTTCATTAATATTTTGGATTTTTTGGGCTTCCAGCTCATTGATTTCAGCTGAGTTTTATTATTTCCTTCTTTTTGCCTGGGTTGGTCTCCTTTTGTTGGTCTTTTTCTAAGATTTTGAGGTGTAAAGTCAGATTATTTATGTGGGCCCTTTCTTCTTTCCTGATGAATGCTTGCAGAGCTATAAACTTTTCTGTTAACACTGCTTTTGCTGTATCCCACAAGTTTTTTTAGTTCGTGTCTTCATTTTTCATTTGTTTCCAGGAATCTTTGGATTTCCTCTTTGATTTCTTCTATAAAAGAAGAAATTGGTTGTCCGCAGTGAGCAGTTTAGTTTTCAGGTGTTTGATTTGACTCTCTGTGTGTGGTTAACTTCCATTTTCAGCACATCATGGTCTGAAAAGATAGTTAACACAATTTCTACCTTTTGTTTTATTGATGTATGCTTTGTGACTCAGCATGTGGTCTATCTTGGCGAATGTTCCAGGTGCACTGGAGAAAAATATGTATTTGGATTTTTGGGGATGCAAGCACTCTATATATATCTACCAGCCCTCTTTCTTCCATTTCTTCCTTCAGGGTCAGTATTTCCTTGGTGAATTTCAGCCTTGTTGATCTATCAGTAGTTCATAGAGCAGTGTTTAAGTCTCCAACTACTATTGTGTTGTCAGTGTCTTCTTTGAAGTCTATTAGCAGTTGTTTTAAGTATATTTCTGGCCCCTCATTGAGTGCGTATATGTTTAGGGGGTGTAATTTCTTCCCTGATATATGTATCCTTTGATTAGTAAGAAATGGCCTTCACTTTCCCTTCTAATCTTTTTCAGCCTGAAGTTTATGTTGTCAAATACTAGTATGGCCACACTGGCCTTTTTGGAGGTGTTGTTTGTATGCATTTAGGCCATCGACATTGAGAAAGATTATTGTCATGGGATTTTGTGCCATCTTTATGAATAAGTTTGTTACGCTTTTGGAGTTTGTCTTCTCTTACAGTAGCTCCTTCAATCCTTTTTAAAGTTGGTTTTGAGTCTATGAAGTTCCTGAGCTGTTGCTTGTTCATGAAGTTGTGTATCTTTCCTTCAAATCTGAAAGTGAGTCTAGCTAGGTAAAGAATTCTTGGTGAGAGCTGACCATGGGGCTCCCAGGAGGACAGATGGGTTTTGGAAGTGGGCCCATCATCTCTGGGGGTCCTGGAAGCAGCCGGATGAGACTTGCCCACCACACTAGCCACCACCTTCACTGTCCGACGCTGGGATGCTACCTCAAGACCAGATTAACAGAGCAAAACCAGTTCGAGCCCAGGTAGGCAGCCCCTAGAAGCGGGAATCACTGGGAATTTGTCAAATGGAGTCAGGGGTCAGCCCTTCCCCCTCCATTTTGTTGAGCCTGGTGGCCCCACCCAGGAGCTGTCCTGGGGCAACCAGCCATAGCATGCAGTCTCAAACTATGCTGTGAAAGCTGGAACTCCGCTTTCCCCAGGATCTGCTGACCATGGGGCTCCCAGGAGGACGGATGGGTTTTGGGAGTGGGCCCATCACCTCTGGGGGTCCCGGAAGCAGCCAGATGAGACTCGCCTCACCACACTAGCCACCACCTTTGCTGGGATGCTACCTCAAGACCAGATTAACAGAGTAAAACCAGTTCGAGCCCAGGTAGGCGGCTCCCAGAAGCGGGAATCACTGGGAATTAGTCAGATGGAGTCAGGGGTCAGCCCTTCCCCCTCCATTTTGTCAAGCCTGGTGGCCCCGTCCAGGAGCTGCCCTGGGGTGACCAGCCATAGCATGCAGTCTCAAACTCGGCTGGGAAAGCTGGAACTCCGCTTTCCCCAGGCTCAGCTGACCATGGGGCTCCCAGGAGGACAGATGGGTTTTGGGAGTGGGCCCATCACCTCTGTGGGGTCCCGGAAGCAGCTGGATGAGACTACGCCCACCACACTAGCCGCCACCTTCCCTATCCAGATGCTGACCATGAGGCCCCTAAGTCGCGCAACTGTTTGTGGCTGTGCGGTCTATCAAACTAGTGGAAACAGTTATGTCCTTTAATGTACTGCATTCTGCGATATGCAGGAAAGTTTGGGGTGAGGGGGAGAGAGAGAGAGAGAAAAGACATACAGAACCCACCAAGTAGTTGAGGTGTGGGGGGGGGGTAGGGAGGTGGGGACTTTGGTGATGGGAGATGGGTTCGGGTGGAGGGGATGGGTGTTGAAACATAGTAGAACCAAAACTCTACATGAGCATTTGCAATTGTATGTCTAAAAGTGGTGTAATAAAATTTGGGAAAAGAAAAAAAATTATTGGTGAGGCCTTCATTTCATTGAGTCTTTTCACAATATCCCATCATTGTCTTCGGGGTGGGAGTGTTTCTTTTCTTTCTTTTTTTTAAAGTATTTTATTATACCACAGTGAGATATACAATTACAAAGATATGTTCATATTTGGGTTTCGGTCATACAATGTTCCAGCACCCATCCCTCCACCAGTGCCCATCTCCCACCACCAACATCCTCGGTTCCCTCCCCTCCCCCAGTCCGCCTTCATGGCAGGTTCTTTATTTTTCCCCTTTCTCTCTATCTCTTTTTCTTTTCCTTCCCTTCCAGATTGTGGATTACAGTACACATATTAAAGGGTTGTCATGTGTATCTCTTTGCCTGTATTTAATGCTCAGTTCTAGGTTGGTATTGGTACTTTTGACAATTGTTAGTTCCGTTTTCTGTCTTACCTATCCTCTGATTCCCACACGTTTGTGATGATTTCCACCTTTGACAAGAACTCCTGATACATGTTTCACTTGACCTTGGATATTTGTATCAGTGGTATGCACATATATATATATATATTTATGTCGGTGCAAATAAATGCAGTCATTCTATATCTGGCTTTCTCCTTCTGGCTATTTCACTCAACATGTTCTTCCTCCATGTCCATCCACTTATAGGCAAATTTCATAACTTCATTTTTCCTGACAGCTGCATAGTATTCCATTGTGTAGATGTACCAAAGCTTCTTTATCCAGTCATCGATTCTCAGATACTCTGGTTGTTTCCAGATTCTGGCTATTGTGAATAATGCTGCTATGAACATAAAAGTAGGGATGGTGTTTCCGCTGCGTATTTTTTGGCTTCCCAGAGTAGATTCAGGGCTGGGAGTGTTTCATCTGAAAACTCTGCTGTGAATTTTAGGGATGTTCCTTTGTGTGTGATTTCCTTCTTTGATCTTGCTGCTTTCAGTATTCTACCTCCATCTGTGGTTTTTGTCATTCTAATTAGGATGTGTCTTGGAGTATTCTTATTGGGATTTCTTTTAGCTGGTACCCTACAGACATCCTGAATCTGGGAGCAAGCATTCTTCAGTTTGGGGAACTTCTGAGCAGTGATGGCTTTGACAGTTGCTTCTTCATCAGGGTTTCTTCTTGCCTTCTGGGATCCCAATGATCCTTATGTTATACCTTTTGACTTCATCCTGATTATCTCTTGTTGTCTTTTCCTTAATTATAAGTCTTTTCTCTATCTTTTTGCTGTTGTCTAGAGAGTCTTTGGATCTCGTTTTGGAACTCATTAATTCTCTCTTCAGCAGTTGTTACTCTTCTATGGAGGCCTTCCAATGAGTTTTTCATTTCACTTACTGTATTTTTTAATATCTGTCATTTCTGCTTGTATTTTAGTCTGTATTTTCCTCATTTTTGCTCTCATGTCCTCTTGTATTTTATTGATTTTGTATTCCATTACTTCTTTGAGCTCCTTATGCATCCTTAACAATTCCTTCCAAAATTCCTCATCAAAGAGGTTATATAGCTCATCATTATTGCTTGGCTCACCTGGACTAGTGACTTCACTCACTGAGCTTGATGGAATTCTGTGTTGCTTTACCATTACGACTATTGCAGGTTGCAATGTTATGTTCCTGGGTGGCTAGATAGTACAGTTAGTAGGTGTCTGGGTTGTTTGCAGAGTTTGGTGTGGGTGGCAGGGAATATAGGAACGCTATGATCTCTGGTACCTCATGTAAGAATCAGGGATGAGGAGACAGTTGCTGGAGCTGGAAGGGAGGGATAGGTCCCGGCGAAGGGTCTGTAGGCGCTGGGCGCTTTGGCCTCCTTTGTGGATGTTCTGTCACAACTTTTTTATTACGTCTTTAAATAATATTATGTCTTTGGTCCTTTAAGTATTTTTTCCTTGTCAAAATTTGTCAGTTCAGGTTGCTGAAGGGATTTTATGGAAGGTTCCCTCCTACTCCCCACTCTGGTTCTCTGACAGGCACATTCAATTTGATTGTTGTAGTTTAGGTCTCATGCTCTTAGCTCTGTGGATTAGTCATGTACCTCTACAACATTTATACACAGATGTGTCCTGACTTTTGTCCTAGTGACTCCCCTCTGCATCTTTTTATTTCCCCACTCCATATATTTCCTTTCCTACCCTTCTCATTTCTATAGTTAAATTCTTAATGTATTTTTCAAATTATGATTGTGGTCCTGGTTTCTTGGTTTGTCTCTTCTGAGGTAGAGGGCTAAAAAGAATTTAACCTGGGGACCAGAGTTACAGCAGGTTGGACATTTGCCTTGCATGCACCCAACCTGCGTTTGATCTACAGCATTCCATATGTTCCCCAAGCACCACCAGGAGTAATTCCTGAGTGCAGAGCCAGAAGTAGCCCCTGAACATTGCTGGGTGTAACCCATAAAATGAAACAAAAAGTAAACTATATGCCTTTTTTTTTTTCCTTTTTGGGTCATACCCAACAATGCTCAGGGGTTACTCCTGGCTCTGCATTCAGGAAGTACTCCTGGTGGCTCCGAGAGACCATATGGGATGCCGGGATGGAACCCAGGTTGGCTACATATAAGGCAAATGCCCTACCCGCTGTACTATCACTCTGGCCCTTCATACCATTCTTATATATTAAAAACTGGAGATTAGTACCTGTACGTATTTCTCATACTCATGGCATTTGGACCATTTTCTAGTCCATAGAAACTAAATTCAGTTCCAAAAACCAAAACGGAGAACACCATGGTTGTAAATACAGTTAATTTAGTAGAATTGTAATGGTTCTTAAAAATCATTGATTGCCAAAATGATTTAGGTGAGGGAATAAAATTTTTTGGGTTTTTTTTTTTTTTGGGGGGGGTCACACCTGGTGATGCTCAAGGGTTACTCCTAGCTCTGCACTCAGGAATTACTCCTGATGGTGCTTGGGGACCATATGGGATGCTGAGGCTCGAACCTGGGTTGGCCATGTGCAAGGCAAATACCCTATCTGCTGTGCTATGGCTCTGGCCTGGGAATGAAATTGTTAATGTGTATTTTCATAGTTAAATTTTTCTATTATATATATTTTTTAAAGTGTTTGTGTCATACTAAGTGATGCTCAGGGATTACTCCTTGATCCCTACTCAGGAATTATTCCTGGTGGTGCTCGGGAGACTATATGGGATGCAGGGGATCGAGCCCAGATTGGAAGGCAAATGCCCTACTGCTGTACTATCTCTCGCTCCCCAGTTTTTCTATCATACTTTAAGCAATTATTAAATGGTAAGAAGTGTTCAATCCTATTAATTCATTAGCAATATTTGATAGCTTAGATTCCTACTTGGTGTTTCTTTTTTTGAAGGACATTCATGTAAATTACTTATTAAAAATTTATGCAGATAGGAATTTGGGTTAAAAGACAAGTTTGTACTCCTAGAGGTTTGGGGCTGATGAGGCACGGAGTTGCTGTGTTGGTGTGAATAATTTTACCCCTCGTTCCTTTTTTTGCTGTTGATTTGCAGTAACTAGGGCTCACTTGCAGGCCTGCTGTGATAGTTGCATGGCATGTGTTAAATTGCTGAGCTTGCAGGCTTTCTACTTCAGATTTTGGTGCTTACAGACAGACTTAGCTGTGTATCAAAGTTGATCTCTCATTGTGCTTTCCAGGGGCTGCTGGGGTGCTCATACATGTGAGCTAGGGATGTACCCTTTTGTTGTGGGGTGTATGCACAAACTGGTTCGGTAGTGTTCTCTGTACTGCTAGTGGTCTCACACTTTGTTAGGATACTGGAGTGTCAGATGGCAGTGACAACTGTGCTGGGGATCAAATTCACGCATCTTTTGCATGCAAGTCAGATATTTTGCATTTACTACTGAGCTTTCCTGAGTCCCCTGATATATATATATCAAAAATATATATATACATACTTATTTATTTATTTATTTATTTTGTGATGCAAGGAACCAACCTGGGGCATCACACATGCATATTGTTGAGCCACAGCTTCAGCCACCAGTCTTTAGTTTCTATTTTAAGTAAATACTGGAAAGTAATTACTAGTTTTTGTGAGTAGCCTTTTATTTTTTAACTTATGTTTTCTTAATATATACATGCCCAGTGTTTTTCAAAGAAAAAATGTTTTTCAAAAGTTACAAATAGGAACTCCCTCACGGTGGAAAGAATGATACTTTATTAATAAAGTCTCAGAAGTGGTGATACACCAAGCAGAGCTGTTACCAGCTCTCCCCGTTACTCCTTGTACTCCACTGACCACTAGGGGTCAGGGACGGAGAGCAACCTCAGCCCAAGCCCACCATTCCAGTAGATCCTCAGAAGAACCCAGAGGACCCCCCCACACCACGCTGAGAGTGTTTTTCATCATCCAGACTCCACGGCTTGTCAGAGCTCCACCCAAGAATGTAAGCCAATCTCAAGCCCGGCTGTCAGAGACC
>JAJIBD010027032.1:0-43200 GCA_021461705.1 Cryptotis parvus
TTCTTGTTGGGGTTTCTTTAGCTGGTATCCTACGGGCCTCTTGGATCTTGAGGCAAGCATTCTTTAGTTCGGGAACTTTTCAGCAATTATGGCTTTGACAGTTTCTTCTTCATCAGGGTTTTCTTCTTGCCTTTCTGGGACCCCAATGATCTGTATGTTGTTTCTTCTGGCTTCATCTCGATTATTTCTTGTTGTCTGTTCGGTAATTGTGAGCCTTTTTTTCTATCTTCTGGTGTTGTGTAGAGAATCTTTGGAACTGGTCTTCGAGATCACTAATTCTTTCTTCAGTAGCTATTATTCTGCTATGATGGCCTTCCACTGTGTTTTTTATTTCATTTACCTCATTTTTAATATCTGTCTTTTCCTTTGCATTTTCCTCACTTCTTCTATCATGTCCTCTTGTATTTTATTGATTTTGCATTCCATTGCTTCTTTGAATTCCTTTTTGAATCCTTAACAGTTCTTTCCGAAATTCTTTTTCAGAGAGGTTATATAATTCATTGGTATTGCTAGACTCCATATGGCCCAGTGACTTCACTCACAGAGCTTGATGGAATTTTGCGTTGCTTTACCATTATGACTATTGTAGGTTGCAAATGTGAGTTCTTGGGTGACTAGATAGTACAGTTAGTAGGTGTCTGGTCTGTTTGCAGAGTTTAGGTGGGTGGCAATGATATAGGAACCAAGGTTCACTGGTACCTCATACAAGGTAGGTAGTGAGAGGGTTGCGCGGACGGCGCTAGCGTCCGTCTGGTACCTGAGTTTTGGGGATGTTCCCAAGCGCAGGGGCCCAAGGGTCGGCCGGGTTGAAACCAAGGCAGTTTGCCTTGGTTCCCGTTGATGGAGTTTCCGCTCTTCTCTGGGGCAGCTTGGGGTCCGCGGAGACGCAAGAATCACACACACACCTGTGGTGGGAGTGGAGGCGTTTCCCAGAAGCGAAGGGCCCAAGGGTCAGTCCGGTTGAAACCAAGGCAGTTTGCCTTGGTTCCCGTTGATGGAGTTTCCGCTCTTCCCTGGGGCAGCTTGGGGTCTGCGCTGTCTTGTTTATTTTGGAGACCTCTCAAGTTGTGCTTAAGTGCCAGTTTCAGTGCTCCTTCATCAACTAGGCCAGTAGTTCAGTGTAAGTGCTCAATGACGACTCACTGTGCAGGTCCTGCAGTCCTGGGGATACCAGAATCACCCAGTGGTGCTCAGGCTCCCTCCCAGAGATCCTAAGGAGACCACACCGTGCCAGGGAGGAACCGGAATGCAATCTTTTCAAGTTAGTGTTTTCGTATCCTTTGAATAAATGCCTAGGGGTGGTATCATTGCAATTTTTTTAGAAAAGAATCATGCTGCATCACACAGCTGTATGATACACAGTTGTATCTTTGCAATTTTTTTAAAAAATCATGTCATTTTTCATAGAGACCTCACTAATCTATATTTCCACCAAAAGTGTGTTGTGATTCTCTTTTCAGCAATTCATGCCAACACTTATTATTTCCAATAATTTTGCATTAGCCAGTCCATATCAACTAAGATGAGTTGCTGTCTTTTACTTTGAATTACATTTCTTAACAGATGATACTGATTTTTTCACCAATCTATTTAGGTCTTTTGACTATTTTAAAAATTGGGCTACTTGCTGTGATTGTGGCTGTTTTCAGCTGCTGTGTGAGTTCTTTGTATACTTTGGATATTAACCAATCACGTTGTAGGATCTGTGATGTGCAAATATTTTCTTCTACTGCTTAGTTGCTTTTTTGTTTTTTTGTGGCAGCTCCTTTTCCTATGGAGGAGCACTTGAATTAGTTGCAGACTTGTCCTTTTTGTTTGTTTGTTTCCTGGTCTTTGGAGTTTAGCCTGCAAAGTACAACAGAGTGCAATGATGTTAAGTTCCTGCAGTGTGTGACTTGTGTTTTTCCTCGGCATTTTGTGTTCTCTGAAAGGCTTATTTTCTATCACTTGTATCACTTCAGTTGTCTTCCAGTTATTGAGCGGGCAACAGTAGCATCTCCATATGTCCTGTCACAAGCTAGTGTAGCCCAAGGGCATCAGCTTGCTCCAGGGACAGGAAGAGCCTCAAACCATTCCTTCAGGCCATGGGAATGAGGTCCATAATTGTTACTGGTTTGTGGCATATTAAATAATCAAATTTTTATTTGATATTTTCTATACTACAGGGATTATAATAGCACTTGCTTTAAACAAATAGCTGTTAAGATACTTTGTAAACTGTTTTATATATATACATATATAAATGTTTTTATACATTATAAACATTATTATGTTTACAAATAATGTAAACATATGTAGTGTAAACATTATATGTTTACATCCGCCCAGGTATGCTGGTCCAGAGACTCTCACACATGGGGCAGAGCTGTTCCTTGCTCTCCCTGTGCACAGCCGTTCATGAGGCAGTCGGGAGGCATGGCGGGTTCTAGCCCTGGCCCACCACCTCGGCAGAGCCTCACAACAAGCCAGACCACCCCTCCTCACTCCGCTGGCGCCGCCATTTTCCACTTCTGGACTTCCCTCTCGTCAGAACTCCACCCAGCAGACCAGCCCATCACAGCACGGATCACCGACACCCACCCTGCCGCAGCTTTTTCCTCAATCCGGCCCAGGTATGCTGGTCCAGAGACTCTCAGACATGGGGCAGAGCTGTTCCTTGCTCTCCCTGTGCACAGCCGTTCATGAGGCAGTCGGGAGGCATGGCGGGTTCTAGCCCTGGCCCACCACCTCGGCAGAGCCTCACAACAAGCCAGATCACCCCTCCTCACTCCGCGGGCGCTGCCATTTTCCACTTCTGGACTTCCCTCTCGTCAGAACTCCACCCAGCAGACCAGCCCATCACAGCATGGCTCTGCGGCGCCTGCGGCCACGCGGTTCATCAATAAATGCTTTATTTGGAGGTATTTAAAAGAGTTTGCCTCCCGCTCGACAAGCCTGGCAAGCTTCTCATGTTGTATATGATATGCCAAATTCCAGTAACAATTATATTAGGTCATTCCCATGACCTAATATAATGGTTTGAGGCTCTTTATGTTCCTGTAGCAAGCCGATGCCCCTGGCTCTACTGGCATGAGACAGGACATATGGAGATATTACTGGTGCCCGCTCTAGCAAATAGATGATCAACGGGAAAATCGTGATCGTGATAGTGTAAACATATAATAAACATTATATGTTTACATATAGTGTAAACATAGAATAAACATTTTATGTTTACATATAATGTAAACATATAATAAACAGTCTATGTTTACATATAATGTAAACATATAATAAACAGTTTATGTTTACATATAATGTAAACATATAATGCAAACATATAATGTAGACATATATTTTATATACATGCATTATATGTATATATATAAAATATGTATATATAAATGTTTTTTATTTTGAGTTCTCATCTTTGTCAGGATTAGTGGACAGCTACATAAGAGATAGAAAAGTATCTGGAGAGATTCTGTGTGGGTAAGGAATTAGCAATGCAAGCCTGCAGGGTATTGATCCTGTGCATTCCTGCTATGGTTACTTCCTTAAAGCGCTGAAAAATAAAACCATGAAGTTAACTTAAGGTCTTATTGGTCATGGTTTTCCGGAACACACTCAATATTGCCTACTTCCAGGCATTCACAGTCACAAGAAGACACAAGTAATGGACATCACCATAAACCAGCAGGTGGATATTTACTTTTAAATTGTTTTAAAGTGGGCCCGGAGAGATAGCCCAGTGGGTAGGGCGTTTGCCTTGCACGCGGCCGGCTCATGCCCGGCCTGGGTTCGATCCCGGCATCCCATATGGTCCCCCCGAGCACCGCCAGGAGTGATTCCTGAGTGCAGAGCCAGGAGTAGCCCCTGAGCATTGCCGGGTGTGACCCAAAAAAGCAAAAAAAAAAAAAAAAAAATTGTTTTAAAGTGTTGCCTTTTTATTTTCTTCTCAAAATATAGAAAAGTTTTTAAAATTAAAAAAATTTTTGATCAGTCAGTGCTTTACAAAATTATGAAACTCCCAGCGTTTGCCTTTATACCTCTACAGTACCTCTTTATAATTACCATCACTCCTACCACTTTTAAATTTTTAGTTTGATGAACTCAGACATCTGAGATAGGCCAGCAAAGAGACTGAACACAGGTTTTGAAAACATCCATTGTCCTCTACTCATTTCGGAAAGCTTCAAGGTCAAAGAGATGTCAAAGGCACCAAAATCATCTTTTAGTTGGGTTTCAACTAGAGAGCACTCTGCCGCAGCTCCCTCCCCTGGAGGGGCGTTATCCTGAGCCCACAGACTTCCCCAACCTGATTCATTCCTTTCTTCTTTGAAATTTATGTTACCAAACATTGCATTTGTATTCTTTAACGTTATGAGCCATAGATATTTTTAACCAGCTATCTTTTTTTTTTTTTAGTTTTGTGAGACACAGAGGCCCTGGCATTTCTCCTCGTGGTTCTGTGATCTCCCCCCTGGGCTGCTTTTTGTATAGTCATCATCGGCATCATTCTGTCATCCAAGCATGGGGTCCCTGTTCATTTCCCACTGAAACCATCCACAGGTTGCTATGGAAACACAGCAGTTACTATAACAGGCCGACCCAGCAAGGCTGGGGGTATAACAGACCTCTTTGTCAAGGTCCAGGAAGAGACCCTGGTTTGAATCAGAAGCCTGTTCCTCTGAGAGATGTACATGCAGAGACACAAATAACACATATTCAACACACAAAGCAACCTGTCCCATCTCACAATAAACAGACATAAACAAAAGTCTATGGGACCTTTAGCAAGTGCATGCAGTGTTTTTGTATGATATCTGGTATCTACCAGCAGAACAGAGATTGCCTTTTTCAATTCTGAATTAAGGCATCTTGTGACTGTTCTCATTTTCTTGTTTAGTAAACGGCATCCAAGGAGATACTGTTTAGATTCTCTTTCCTCCTCTCTCCTCCCTTTTCTCTTCTTTAGCCAGATGTGGCCCCCAAGGGAGTCTTGATAAGAAAACTTATATTTGCATTTTTTCTGCACTATTCTGGAAAAATCCAGTTATGGCTGAGAGGCTTTACTTAATCTCCTAGGTACACATATTTTTTGAGAGGAAAACATTAATCTTAACTAAAGCATTGTTTTACTCTTATTCATGGTACAAAAACCTAGTGTGATTCAAGTGACAATAATTGACCATTTCTTTCATGATCTGGTATTTCAAACAACTTAAAAACAGATGAAATGTGATTAGTTTTGTGCTATTAGTTGAATCTTATTTGCAGGAATAAACTGAAAATGGCAAAATTTGTTCTACATAAGCTACAGTGAAAGAATGTGGGAGTTAGATACATCCTATGTTGCTCATCAAGAAAAATCACGCTGGAGTCATGACTATGGCCACTAGGTGTCAATCAAGTTCTACTTGGAACTTTGTAGTTCAACGCTAAATGCCTTGGCAGAACAGTAGGCTAGGTTAACTTTATAAATATATATGTAGCAATAAATATATATAAACTTTATATATATAAAATATATACAAACTTTATATATACACATATATAAAGCAAGAAATATCTCCTCTGCATCAGAAATGTATGGGGAACTGATGAAATACACTTTATATAGTTTATTTCTTTGCTTTCAAAAAGCTCAGAAATCAGATAATTTCATTTTATTCCAAGTCATGCCAGTGTTTATTCTCAATGGGATTAAAACTGGTCAGTCTACATGTAAAAGGATATAGACTAAATGTATAATTTCTGTGAAATTGGGGTTGCAACATGGGTGTTTTTTCCTTATTTTGCTAATTTAACCCAGTTCATGAAAGTACTGGCTACTTTTCTGATAAATAAAAACAAATATTTCTGTTCTAAGATGCTTGCAATGTTGTTCACTGTTGTACACTTATCTGTGAAAGTCAAGCTGTCATTTATATATGATTCTTAGTTTCTAATTTACTACTGTTAGACATTAACATTAAAAAATCACACCAGCTGTTTTTAATTGTTCAAATCTGTTCTCTCAAAGAACAGCAATTCAACCATGTTCTAATTTAATAGTATTTGCATATCATTAAACATAAAATGATCTATAATTATCTTAACTTTCTTAAGCCCTTAATGAGACAGCAGTGAATTTTTAAACATTTAAACCATAAGCTTTTGGTTAGAGTGATAGTACAGCAGATAAGAAGCTTGCCTTGCATGCAACCAACTCAGATTTGATCCCTGGCAACTCATACGGTCCTGTGAGCCCTACCAGTAATGGTCTCTTGAGAGAAGAGTCACAGTAAACCCTAAGTATCACCAGTGATAGCCTCCAAAACAAAAACAAATAAATAAAAGATAAGCTATGATTTCTTAAATAAATGCTGCAATTAGGTATTCAAAAAGAGAGTTATGTATATAGCTACTATAGGAATGAGGTAGGGATATATTGTATCACTATTTACTGTGAGCTTTAGAATAAACATATGTTTTCTATTAAGAAATGTATGCTCAATCTATTCCAAAGCCAACCAAACCCAAAACTTTTATTATACCATCACTTGCCAATACTGTAACAGAGAGTGGCCTCAGTTCTCAACATTGTATTGATCCTTCTTCAATATGATTAAATTTGTAAACATGCTTCAAAATCGTTTTCAAAATTATTATGAAGTTTTCAAACTTGGTTCCAAGACCATTGATAGTTATTAATGAAGGGATGTAATAAATGGATGAAGGTAAAAACCTTGATTTCTTTTGACAATTAAATGGACCAATCAAATAGCTGAAATAATGGATTATTGCCAAAGGTATGGTACCATGCGCCATAGTGAATGCCAGCTCGATTGGGTGCCGTTGAATTCTTGGTTTCAGAAGTGAAGCTATGCTAAAATAACTGCCAAAATCATTGCCTATGAAGAATGGGTCTCCCTAAGACATTCAGAACAAACATTCCCAAGACATTTCACCTTGACGGGAGGGACACTTCAAGCTGGGGTTCATCTTATCACTATGGACTCCCTGGAAATGTTGTTGTTTCTTTGGCCAGGTCACAGCAGTGGCTCTCACCCTGTTTCCTCTACCAAGTAAAAACTATTTGAGAGCAGGAACTATTTTTGTTTGCTTGCTTATTAACTTTGATTCTCTTTCTTAAAAAGATTTTTAAATTACACTGACTTTGGTTTATAACTATGGGAATTTGGGGTGACAGTATTATACTTTGACATCCATAAATACACCATATGGTCACCAACAGAAGTCTGAATTTCACATGCCTTGAGGTTGTTCTCCTCCTATCTGGTTTCACCTACCATCTGCCAACAACTTTCCTCTCCGGTAACCCCCAGTCTGCTCTCTGAACCTAGGAATTTGTAAAAAGCCATGGTTTTACTATCTCTATATAGCCTCAAATCTCACATAAGTTTCCTTCCTCAAATTAACATAGAGCTGTACAGATTCTAGAAGTCATCGCAATCCTTTTAGAGGCTGTTATGGTTACACTTTCCATTCCCATAATGTGATATTCTGCCCTGGCCTTTCCATCATAGATCCCAGATTATTACTCAGGAAAAGGAAGGAGGTATTCATGAGTCATAACTCATGAAAGAAGATATGGGAAGCTACAGAGCAGAGAAAGAAGCAAAACATACCTCGAATTCTACAAAGACACCCTAGGGTAGAGAAAGCTCAAGCAGCAGAGAGGGCCCAGGTCCGAGTCAAGTCAAGGAAAGTCAGGAAGAGCAGTAAGAAGCAGAGGAGAAGCAGAGGAGACTCCAGTCCCAATGCCTATTTGTGGCTACAAGAGGAGACTTCTCTTAGAGAATTCCTAAACCAAAATAGGGAACCTGAAAAAACCAGAAAAGAGTATGCCATGATTACCAACACTAAAATATTGGGTCCGCTCATCCTGGTGCAAGGAAGGCACCCAAACATCTTCACATGCCCCAGAGACGGGAAGATAAGGAAGAACAAGGGTTGAAAATGGCCTACTGTGGATCACTATAGAAGGGACTAGGCCACCTCTGCTAATCATAATCATAAACACAGAGCATAGATTGCAGGGATTGAGGCAGCACCTCTGCTGGAGAAAGAAAGTAGAAGATATCTGCGAGAAAGAGGAGAGGCTCTCTAGTGAGGAGCGAGGGAATAGCGTGCAGAGGAAACATCACACCACTACACCACACCTTGGTCAAATCATGTCGTGATAAATGTAGGGCGCACCAGCTCCTGCCAGGAAGAAGAGATGCCCAAATGCATAACCAGAATTTCTTTGAAATTATTTTTAAGTGCCATGGTTTAGACTACTGTTAACAATAGGGTTTTGTGCAACATGTATATAATGTTCCAGCACCACACCCTCCCCTGGAAGGGGAGGAAGACTAGTAGGAAGACTACCTGCTTCCGTCCACCATTGTCTCAGAGAGACGCCACCTATCAGTGCCATCCCACTTAGTCCACTGCTGCCCTTGCTAAACTAGTTCTCAGGTCTTTGACCATTTGTTATTACCTTACGACATTCATTTTATATCCCATGTATGGGAGGGATCATTCTGTATCCCTCTGGCTGACTTCACCCAATTGGTACTCTCCAATTCTAATGGATAGTCCTGTAAATTGCAGAATTTACTTTTTGTTTTACCCAAGCAATATTTCATTGCATTCACACACACACATACACACACATACACACATGCATTTAAGTGTATATATACACACACATATATACACACACACTAGATACATTGCATTTTTCTAGTCCTAGGTAGAACGTCTTATCAAAGGCCAGAGAGAAGCCAGTGGTGAGCCCTCCCAAGAGTAGCTGGTAGGTTTCACTCCCTTCCTCACTGTGAACATGAAAAGCTTTCATCTTCATCCTGAATCAATTCGTGTGGTAGATCCCTAAGGAGATTCTGAGACAAAACCTGAACCTTGAATATGACCGAGTATTTATGCCAAAGGTACTAAAGACTACAAGAGTATGCCACCCGCATGGCAGAGCCTGGCAAGCTACCCGTGTTGTATTTGATATGCCAAATACCAGTAACAATTACATACCTCATTCCCATGACCTGATGGAATGGCTTGAGGCTTTTTATGTTCCTGGAGCAAGCAGATGCCCTTGGGCTCTACTAGCATGAGACAGGTCATATGGAGATGTTACTGGTACCGCTCGAAAGCAAATCGATGATGAACGGGAAGACAGTGATACAGTGATACCGTGATACTAAAGATATCTCTAAGAGCTCTCTTTGGGGCTGCATGGGGTGACTATGCTGAGGTGTAGATTTCCAAGATGAGGACACTTGTGGCTGATGGCATCAAAGTAGAATTGAATGAGTTTCTCACCCAGATGCTGGTTAAAGGTGTCTTCTCAGGAGTCCAGGCCCACCGTTACACCCACCAGGACCAAAATCATCATTTTGGCCACCAGGACTCAAAATGTGCTTGGTGACATACTCTTGTATGGCCTCTAAAGAAACAAGTGGGAGAGAGGTGAAGAATGTATCCAAAGAGAAGGAAAATCCCAGTTCTCAGCTACATTTATTATATATTCATGGCCTAAGTCAATAAAATACTCTTTAGATGTCTTACCATGTGCCTTCATCTAAATTTATATACTGTGGCATAGAATGCTAAGTACCTTGATAGAATCTCTTGGCCCACATGGAATTGTGAGCTCGGTGGCAACAGCATCTGTCAGGTTCATGGAATTTCTTGACTTGGGACATAGGAGTTATACAAGTTTTGTTCCTCTATTTACTATATATGTGGTCTTGAACAAATAAAACTAAGTATACTCATCTGCAATATAAAAATCTAAGCAGGGGGCTGGGGCGATAGTCCAGCAGGTTGGGTGTATGCATTGTAAGTGGCTGACCTGTGTTCCATCCCCAGCATTCCATATGGTCCCCGAGCATAGCCAGGAATAATTCCTGAGTTGAGAGCCAGGTATAACCCCTGAGCATCACCAGGTGTGACCCAAAAGGCAAAAAAAAAATCTAAGCATATTTTAAAAATTCTAAGCAAGTGTTTCATCTGATAGGTTATTCTGTGAAAATAAAATATTGGTTTTAAATGTTTTTTGAGAGCCATTTGCTACTAAATTAGATTGATTGTTTCAATTTTAATAGTGAGAAAATACATAGCAATATGTTTCACTTATAGATATCACTGTATCACTGCATCACTGTCTTCCCATTCATCATCGATTGGCTTGAGTGGGCACCAGTAACATCTCCATATGTCCTGTCTCATGCAAGTAGAGCCCAAGGGCACCTGCTTGCTCCAGGAACATAAAGAGCCTCAAACCATTATATTAGGTCATGGGGATGAGGTCTATAATTGTTACTGGTATTTGGCATATCAAATATGACACGGGTAGCTTGCCAGGCTCTGCCATGCAGATAGCATACTCTTGTAGTCATCTCTAAATCCAGTGTTTATTGATGAACCGCAGGCTTGTGGCCACCTGAGCTGGGCTGTGTTAGGTTGGTCTGCTGGGTGGAGTTCTGACTAGAGGGAAGTCTGGATGTGAAAAATGGAGGCCCTCATGGAGTTGGGGGTCGTCTGACTTGTTGCAAGGCTCTGCTGGGGTGGTGGGCCAGGGCTAGAACCCGCCATGCCTCCTGGGCGCCTCGTGAGCGGCTGGGCACAGGGAGAGCCAGTAGCAGCTCTGCCCCATGTCTGTGAGTCTCTCACTTATAGATATGAATTTTTTAAAATTTGTGCATCAGGAAAAGTTCTGAAACCTATTTATCTAATTACACATATGGGAGTACCTTTCAATCTGTGAAAAGTTGAAATGAATTAGTGATAAATAAACCTCCACTACTCCAGATTTGCATTAAGGATATGTTATGCTGTTATTTTTGTTTCTTCCTTAAAAAATATAGTAATAAGGTTTTTTGCCTGACAAGTGAGTCACCATGTTCATGACCTGTTTTTGAGTAGGCAAAAGCAAAGACAACCCTGTGTCACAGGTGTCACAGTGACTTATGAAAGTCCTCTGAAAGTAGGGGGATTCTCTATGCATCTTCCTATCTCTCCCGGCAGTCCTTGAAAATGTTTTCCATAATATAACTCAACTTATCACAGTTTATTTCTGCTGCTACTACAATGACTGCCTAGATTCCAGATTCAGAGTGGAAGCTGTGGTTTGCTAAAAATGACTCTAGAGGAAATGCCCGGGCTCCCCACACCCTCTCTCACTCCCACTTGTTCCTCACCCTGCCATCCCTCTCTAATTATGCTGGTCCTCACGACCTTTGAGCAGATTTCTTTGTGTTCCTTTTTCTAAGGCATTCATCAGTGAGAGCTCCTGAGCTGAGTATATCTATGCATTCAGGACACCACATTAAATATTTTACTTTGTTTCTCAAAAAAAAATCTTATAAAAGAAATATTATTTCCTCTGTGCTGGCCTTAGCTTAAAAGGGTAGAAGTTTAGAGAGGTGAAGGACAGAACAAAAATTTGAACTCAAAAGAGTCTGTACAAAGTTTATGACCTAGCCACAGTAACTATCCTATTATTCTAGCTGTCTTTTTGGTTTGCTTTTAGAAAATATATGATTGATTCTAACTGCAGAATGCGCTTGCTTGAGTCAAACTGCAGAGGAAACTTTGCTCCTCTAATTTTAGTCGACAGTGTGCACACGTTTCCAATATATCTCAGAAACTTTTCGGGGAAGGGATTGCTATAATTCCTGGAGATCTCTCTTTGCATAGCTGAGACAAGAATAGCTGTATTGAATTCCCTACCAGTTACTATGAAGTCTACATTTATTATATCACATAAAATTCAAAGCCACCACTGAAATAAACAGTCTAAAGGCAACACATTAACTTTGTAGTACACTGTTGTAATAAAACTGCAATGCAGGATTTTAAAAAGAAATATAAGGAGAATGCTAAATGACTGAGAAGCATTACATGTAATTTAACATTCCTAAAAATTGGCTGAAAGAAGTTAAGTCCAATGATATAAAGTTCCAGGGTCGGAGTGATAGCACAGCAGGTGGGGTGTTTGCCTTGCGCATTATTTATTTAGTTCAATTAATGTTAGTCCAGGGACAAAGTTTTTACTGGATGCTACAAACTGTAGAAAGAACATAATCCACTATGAGATTCATTGGCAAGCAAGCAACAAAAAAATGATGAGAAAGACTTAGTAAGGGTGGGTTTACTCAACGTATTCTATTATATTCAATATACCATGCTATGTTCTATAATACTCAATGTCTTCTATTCTTTGAGTAATTTGCTCATTCATTGGTATAGTTGAAAGATATTGTCACATTTTATGGGAGAGAATTTGCTGATATCAGGCCACAATTTGGTGTCAAGCTCACAGCTGGGGCTACACGTATGAAATTTCATGGAGAACCATTGAGACCAAAAAGCCTTTCAGAGTGACCAGGTCACAGTCATTATCAACTATTACTTCCCAAAGGGATAGCCAATTGTGTTCTAATATAAAAAATGTTAGTGAGTGTTCTGGGTAAAAGAGAAATGGGATCAGTGAAAGAAACTTCAAAGTCTTCACTCTTTAAAAAGAGAGTAGGATATACCCTGAGTGCCAAAAACACACAACAGAAACACCATCTGCACTTCTATGTTCATAGCAGCACTATCTATTCAAAATAGCCAGAATCTGGAAACAACCTTAGTGCCCAAGAAAAGACAACTGGATAAAGAAATGGTGATACATCTACACAATGGAATACTATGCAGCTGTTAGGAAAAATGAAGTTATGAAATTTGCCTATAAATGAATGAACATGAAGAGGTTCTTGCTGAGTGAAATTAGCCAGAGGGAAAAGGTCTGATATAGAATGACTGCACTTATTTGCAGGACATAAAAAAAAATATGATACCAATATCCAAGGTCAGGCAAATCATGGACCAGAAGGTCTTCTCAGTGGGTGGAATCTACCGCAAGTGTGTAGGAGTCAGAGGTTAGGTAAGACAGAGAAGGGAACAATGTGCTAATAATTGTTGGAAATGATAATACCAGCCTAGAACTGAGCATTGAATGTAGGCAAAGGGATATACATGATAACCTCTAAATGTATGTATTGTAAGTCCCAATGTGGAAGAGAGAGAGAGATTGAGAGAGAGAGGAAAATTTCCTGCCATAGACACAGGTGGGGGAGGGGGAAATCAGAGGACATTGGTGGTGGGAAATGGGCACTGGTGGAGGGGTCAGTGCTGGAACACCATATGACTGAAACCCAAGCATGAACATCTTTGGGATTGTATATCCCACGGTGATATAATAAAACAAACAAACAAAAAATAAATAAATGAATAAATGAATAAAATAAGGGAGGGAAGGAAAGAAGGAAGGAAGGAAGGAAGGAAGGAAGGAAGGAAGGAAGGAAGGAAGGAAGGAAGGAAGGAAGGAAGGAAGGAAGGAAGGAAGGAAGGAAGGAAGGAAGGAAGGAAGGAAGGAAGGAAGGAAGGAAGGAAGGAAGGAGGGAAGGAAGGAAGGAAGGAAGGAAGGAAGGAAGGAGTGAGAGTAGGAACTCTGGAAAAGAAGAGTCCTCCATGCTCTCATGAAATGCCTCAAAGCCCAAATTCTCCAGCGCCATCTTCGGATATGCTACTACAGGCCCGTGTGCCTTTATAACCAGCATTGCATGACTGTTCCTATAAGAAATGTCCAGAGATACCAGCATAAAAAGACACACATGGGGCCAGAGTGATAGCCCAGTGGGTAGGGCGTGTGCCTTGCGGCCGGCCCATGCCGCCCGGGTTCGATCCTCGGCATCCCATATGGTCCCTCGAGTACTGCCAAGAGTGATTCCTGAGTGCAGAGCCAGGAGAAACCCCTGAGCATTGCCGGGTGTGACCCAAAAAAGCAAAATAAATAAATAAATAAATAAAATAAAAGACACACATGCATGCATTTTTAATTTTCCATCTTATACAGTCAAAACCAAGGAAAAGTAAGTTGTTTTAATAAAGAAGCTTCATGTTCATTCTTTTTAATAAAGAAGCTTTTCTCAAAACAAGCTGTCAGCTGCTGGAGGCGTCACACATTCTCTGGGTGTTCATCCTTCAGTGCTTACAAGCTCTAACGACTCGGCAGATTTTATTTCACTGACGCCCTGAAGCTCAAATTCCCTGTTGAGAGTTGAAGTGACATATCTGAGAACAGTAGGGAGCCCCGAAGTCAAGGATCCATCCTGCTGAATTTCTTCCTTTGTATATTCATGATGTGACTTCATAAGTTGAATGCCAACTGAGACACAGTTGACAGTTAATAGTGGGGGGGTTAGAGAGAGAGGATGTGTGGTCTCAGGGATAGTATAACAAGGAAGGTGCTTGAATGTGGCAGACCTGAGCTACATCACCAGCACCACTTATGCCACGCTGACCACTGCCAGGATTGCTCTCTGAACATAGAGCCAGGTGTAGAGAAAGAGACTTGAACACAGTTGCACAAGGAAAGAGAAGGGACGGAGGGAGACAGGGAGGGAGGGAGGGAGGGAGGGAGGGAGGAAGGAAAGAAGGGAAGAAAGAAGGAAAGAAAGAAAGAAAGAAAGAAAGAAAGAAAGAAAGAAAGAAAGAAAGAAAGAAAGAAAGAAAGAAAGAAAGAAAGAAAGAGAGAGAGAGAGAGAGAGAGAGAGAGAGAAAGAAAGAAAGAAAGAAAGAAAGAAAGAAAGAAAGAAAGAAAGAAAGAAAGAAAGAAAGAAAGAAAGAAAGAAAGAAAGAAAGAAAGAAAGAAAGAAAGAAAGAAAGAAAGAAAGAAAGAAAGAAAGAAAGAAAGAAAGAGAAAGAAAGAAGAAAGAAAGAAAAGAAAGAAAGAAAGAAAGAAAGAAAGAAAGAAAGAAAGAGAGAGAGAGAGAGAGAGAAAGAAAGAAAGAAAGAAAGAAAGAAAGAAAGAAAGAAAGAAAGAAAGAAAGAAAGAAAGAAAGAAAGAAAGAAAGAAAGAAAGAAAGAAAGAAAGGAGAGAGAGAGAAAGCTGAGAGAGAAAGCTGAGAAAGATGAGAGAGAAAGATGAGAAAGATGAGAGAGAAAGAGAGATGAGAGAGAAACAGAATTGTAATTGTGTTAGGAAATACAGAATATGTCTAAAAAATCTTTATTAGAAAAGATTCCTTCTTTGCTAAGAAGAGAATCCATAATTTTCTACTAGTAATTCTCAGTGGAGCTTGAGGTTAGGAAAAGCAGAATACTTGTTTGTGTGTTTATTTGTTTGTGTGTGTGTTTGTTTGTTTGTGGACCAAACCTGACAAAGTTCAGGGGTTACTCTTCTTTTGGGAGTTACTCCTGGAAGTGCTCAGGGGACCATGTGGGATGCTGGGAATCAAATTCAGGTTGGCCACATACTAGACCAGTGCCCTACCCACTGTACTATCCCTCCAGCCCCAGGATGCTTATTTTGAGAAGGTTCAGACATTCTTGGCATTTTCTCCTTATTCAACTGAAGATTACACGACATCAAAAAGTGGTGAGGGCCAAGGCCCTGGTCTCCATATTATGCTGCTGTCCAGCTGTGGCACTTCACATGAGTCCATTCCTGATGCTCCTTCCCTCAGTCCTGGAGGCCAGCATTGGACTTCTCTGACTTCCTCAATCTTCTCTGGGACCCCTACAGCTCTCCCTGGCTCAGTTTGTCACATCCGTTCCTCTTCCATTTACTTCCTTGTGAATTTCTGAAAAATCTCACAATAGAGCAAATATTTTTCTGGGACACTGCAAAGAGCTTAGATTTTGTAAGTACAACATTTGTTCCATTCTCCAAGAATTATTTAAATGTTTCTTCATAGAAGTAGTATGCTGGCATTAGATTGTCTTCTCCTTGTGGTCCTAGATGTGTCCACTGAAATTTTCTCGAAACAAAGAGCCAATCTAGCAACAATGAGGAGCCCTAGCACCCAGAATATGATGCAAAATGGGGCCTGTATGTGATTGATTTCAATGCAGAGGTATACAAGATGATCCTAGAACATACTATGACTATATTAGGTTAATTTCAAAAGAAGCCAACTTACAGAGTCCTCCCAAAGCCCACCAAAAGGAAATGGCGTTTTAATAAAGAGATTAACCCACAATAAGCTGTTATACATAAAATATTTAAAGAGGTTTTGATCATCTTTATATTTGTACAAGGATTTTATAACCAACTCATCTTGAAAACCAAAGAGAAAAAAATTACACATCCATTGTAGCTTTCCTATAGGACTTTTTATCTTTGTAGCCAAATAGTAGATAAAAAGAAAAGGACTCCTCAAAGAAAAATCCCAGTTTATGGACTAAGAAGAAAGAAAAATCCTCTGTGGTGGTGCTTACTCAAGCTGTTGAATACTTATTCAAGTATTGCACAGGAATAGCCGAAAATACAACAAAAACAAGACACCAGCTGATCCTCTCTGGTGAAAGGACAAAACATCCCATAAACTAACCCAAACAAGCAAACCTGATGCAACTGGCAATTGACAGGAAGTACAGAGGTCAAGGGAAAGAGAACTACACCAGCATGATATATAATCAGCAAAGTTTAGATTACAGTCTTCTCTACAGGTCAGACAACCTAGGTACCCAACACATATTTCACAAAGGGAAAAAAGCTAAAAGGAATGAGGGGGCTAAATGAAAAGATACTTGAATCCCTGTCTAGTTTAAAACAGAAAAATCAAGGTTTTCTATTTATAGATACTCAATTAGGTATAAAACCGTTTCTTAGAATATTTAAGTATTAACTGCTTTTAGGAAATTAGAATTCCATGAAAGTTGAAGGCAACTAAGGTTGCTGACAAAAAGTTCTTTTTAAATTTTTATTATACCATGTGAGATATACAACTACAAGGATGTTCATAATTGGGTCTCTGTCATACAGTGTTCAAAGCACCCATCCCTCCACCAGTGCCCCATTCCCACCACCCACATCCCAAACACTCCCCACCCACCAACCCCAGACTGTCCCTATTGCAGGCACATTTTATTTCTCTATCTCTCTGTCTCTCTCCCTGTATTTTCTCTCTCTCTTGTCTTACACTTTGTGGCTTGCCCTATAGATATTAACAGTTTATGATGTTTCCATGTGAATATTCATTAGTGAGTTTTAGTGTGACATCATAATTCTCCGTCCCCATAACCTTTCCAGTTTGTTGCAACTAGAATGATCATTACAGTGTATAAATGTGAAAGATCCAGGGAAGGACCTGGTCCTAAATTCCATTATTGTCTAAGATTGTCACACGGCCATGGGTCTGGAGTGTCTCTCTTCCGGCTGTTGGCTGTGGTGGCTGGGAGCTCATAGCCATGCCTACTGACTAGGAGGTGGAGGAATGGATGGAGGAGCCCAAATCCCTGTCCAAGTCCAGCCAGCGTGGCCCCGCATTGATAACAGTTATATAAATATTTGCCTTTTATCATTCATTATAGTATAATTCTGCATCACAGACTTTTTTTGTACCTATGTTTTATTTTATAATTTTAAAAGTTTTTTTTTTGCTTTTGGGGTCACACCCAGCAACACTCAAGGGTTACTCCTGGCTTTGCACTAAGGAATTACTCCTGTCGGTGTTCAGAGACCATATGGGATGCCAGATATCAAACCTGGCGTCGGCCATGTGCAAGGCAAACGCCTTACCTGCTAATTTTTTAATTTTTATTGGATTCTCTGTGAATAATAATGTCAATGTCATGGATAATAATACTTATGTGATTAATTTCTCTGTGAATTTAATTTCTCTGTGACTAATAATGTTAACATTGTGTATAATAATAGTAATACCAGTACTAATAATAATAATACCAAGTATAACTGTAACTGATTAAAAGACAAAATCTAATTTGCCAGAATATAGACTCCTGTCTACCTTATGCAAGGTTCCAGGAGAGAAAAAGACTAGTTCAGATTCAATAGAGCTCAAAATCTAAACCTGCTCTGTCACCCATCTCTGCACTACGCAAATGGATCATAATGGCTGTTTGCATAGTCCTCAAAGTCTGGGTTATTTTACATAAATAACATACATGGTTATGCCACAATTTGAGTCCAGTTCTATAGCTAGGGAAAAAAGTAATTTCTTTAAGTCTTCAAAAGTATTTTCAAGTTAAAGTTGGTCTTAATTTATATCATAAGTAAAGCACTGTCATTGTGCTGAAATATAAATTGAGATTATATGGCACATAGTTTTCTCTTTTAAAGTAAGTTATTTTTCAGTGTGTGAGAGATAGTGTAGTATGTAGAACTCTTTGTACCTCTTCAAGTCGGGTTTTATTTCTTGTACCATATACGGTTCCCCAAACCCTGCCATGAGTGATTCTTGAGTTCAGAGCCAGGAGTAAACCCTACGCACATTGGGTGTAACTCCAAAGCCAAAATAAATATATAAATAAACAAACTACATTTTTCTTTGATTTTCAAATTATATCTTAATTTTTTCTTAAAACAAAGGAATCTTTACAACAAAAGAAAACTTTACAAACTGGTCACGAAAATGCTTTTCCTTATTCCTAGAGTAGATCTGTGGAGATTTACCCACCCCTCTTCCTCTTATGTTGGCAGTACACTACTGCCCTGGCCACTTTGTAGATAGGGGCAGGAAAACAGTTTGGATCTGTGACTCTATGTAGCAGAATATCTTACCATATAGTCTATGTTAACTGGTATAAATATTTTTTCTAATGCTACTACATCATCACAGGACTAGACAGATCTTACCATATTTTTATCTGGCTACGTTGGATCTTTCTTTTTTTTTTTTTTCTTTTTTGGGTCACACCCAGCCATGCTCAGGGGTCACTCCTGTCTCTTCACTCAGGAATTATCCTGGCGGTGCTCGGGAGACCATATGGGATGCAAGGGATCCGACCCTGGTCGGCCACATGCAAGGCAAACACTATATGCCCTACCCCTGGACTATTGTTTCGGCCCCACGTTGGATCTTTAAATATAATATAATTAAAGTTAGATCAGAGAGAAATGATGTTTGCCTCCTAGCAAGCAAGCAAGTGTGGCTCTCTATGAAGTCTAAAGGCTAATATCCAAAACAACTGTGAAGACAAGGATCTTGTGAAGGCTTGGAGAAATATATACCTGGCTGTAGAATATCCATGGCACAGATGCATGCCTTTTGTATTAATTCTGAGATACAGTTCATCTCAGATGCCATTCCCCACTCTGCATAGGGCCTGCAGGAAAACTCCAAGGGCAGACCTTGGCTGGGACAATATTGACATTTCAATGGAGCAGGTGAGGTGCTGGGGGAAGCAGACCTTAAAGAATTGGCCTGGCTGTAAGTCAGGTCTATAGGAATATAAAAGTTGTGACTCTTCTTCCTTCTCTCGCTTCCTCGCTCCCTGCCTGCTCTCCTTCTCTCTGTTCTTTGCCCTGTTGGGCCTAAGCACATGGTAACAGCCATTTTGGCCTAGGATTCTAAACCTACAGATGGCCAGGGCCCAGCTAAGCACCTAAAGTCTGGGGCTTTCCTATTATTTAATCGTATACCAGAAACTGTGAGAGTAAAGCCTTTTGAAACTTTGCTGGATTCTTGAATCTTTCTCTGTCTGCTGGTCACCAATCGCCTGGGGCAGAAGGGGATCTCAGACCTGTTCCCCTATTTTGTCAGGGAACCCAGCATTCTCTGACACTCTTACAGTAGTTTCAAGTGACCAAATTCTCAGCATAAAAGAGAACCAGGAATAACAACATTCCCTCCAAACCCAGTCCTTTAAAACTTCCCTCTCCCATGCTCCACCATGTGCTTTTCTCTACTGGTTGACTGCATGGGTGCCCATTACAAAAGTTTGGCTGCCATATGTAGGAAATGGCAAACTCTCTCATAACCAAACACACCAAGAAATACTGCTACTATTGACATAAGACTCTATCCTTAAAAGAGCCACATTTTTTTAAATATAGCCACTGAATGGTAGGGTTTGTTTTTCCCTAATCAATATGGAAACCATGATTTAGCAACCAACTTAGCGTTCAGATTGAAGAAAGGAAAAATAGGGATACCAAAACTGACTAGACTGAAAAGCACTAGTTTGATACTTAAAAATTAAATGACCAAAACTCCAATTTTGAAACAAAAGAAGGTAAACCTCTCCATTATAAGTTGTGGGATTTCTTGAATGCATACTCTAGCTTATCAGACAGTACAGATGTCTGAGGGGAAAATCTTACCTTTATTTGCCTGGTTTAAGAGTTTAAGGAACACATCACCTTTGTTCAACTTGGCTGCAATAAAACAACTTTAACAGAGTTTTGGCATTTTCTTTCCTTTATAAAACATGCTCAGCAAACTGCAACAATTAACTACAGTTTGGCAAATTGTTATGTTAACAATTATGACATCTGCAATGTTTTATAAAGCAACTAATTTAATAAAATCACTATTGTGAGAAAAAAACTGACTGGAACCCCATGTTTACCATGGAAAATAAAACAAAATTATCATCTACAAAAACTCAGAAGGCAGACCATAGTCCTAATAAATCTGTAGCTCCAGGAAAGCCATAAGAAAAAACAAGATGTATGTTTCAGTTGCTAATGATTTTAGCAAAGAGACTAACTCCAATAAGAATAAACTAATTGCAGCTAAAGTGGTACCAAACAAAAAGATTCAAAACACAGGGCCTCTCATGACTAAGAAAACTGTTAGCTTCTGTATCTCAGCAACCAAAAGATATATAGGTCATGAAAAAAATGATAAAGTAAACAGCCCAGTGACAAAGATAACATTAATAATCTTTCCATGCCAACAAGCCCATGATTTTGAAAGTCAGTGTAGCTCCTATAAGGACAAATTGGATAAACAGAACCAGAGAAGCAGACTTTAGAACAGAGCTAGAAAAGAATTCCAAACTTACGTACTACTTCATGAAATGGATTGGAAATAAAACTAGGTGAAAGGACTATTAAGCTTTTGAGCCAACTGTATGGACCAGAAACCAAAACTTTGCCTCTGACAAAGTGATTTTGGGTACCAGCATAAACTGAGTGTGGGACAGATCCTTTACAGCAATCTCATTTATGTTCAAGGAGATAACAGAAAAGAAAGTTCTCAGAAAGACAGGACAGAGTCTCTGGACTCCGAAAGACAAAGCTGAGAGCCACAGACAAGAGAAAAGAAACTTCCTTGCAGAAGCAGATTTGGAGTTGAAGTCTTTTTATAGGGTGGGGGATCTTCATACAATCTCACTAAGACGTTCCGTCACTGCTGTGGACCAGTGACTGCTTTGAGAGTTTTTCTTAATTATGGTTTTCCTTTTCATCTATTAAGTATATTGATAGATCACAGATAATTGATCCTTTTGGCTCAAAGTAGGCTGGGCTTTCAGAAGCCATATTTGGACCTGAAGCAGAAATACAGACATCATTGAAATATCTTCGATTTAAGAGGCAGCTGTCTTATGTGCATGAAATTTGGGAGTTTCATTCCTGAAGGATTATACTTGTTTGATCTGATTGCAGCAACGGAAAAGGGGGTAATCGTGATGGTGATGGCTAGATGTCTAGCAGAATCCGTTTTCTCCTCTTTCTGGTCAGAAAGCAAGATTTCCTTTCTCACTAGTCCACCCCTTGCATATGAGTACAATCTCTTCTGTGGATTACGATGAAAGTGACAGATGCCACTCCAGCATGGTCCCAGAATAAGTCTCACACGTGTCTTTTTATGCTTTTCCCCCCACCAGCTGATTAATATAGAGAGACTTCGTGGAATTCTTAGACATCATACACAGAAGCTGGCAGAATCACTGTAAACCTGAGTCTTTCGATGACCATGTGTGGATCGCTGCCGCTCGACTCATATCCTCTCTTAATGACTTTGTTTTTAAAGCCATTGAAATCTGGATTTTATGTCAACTTCAGTTTAGCATATTATAAACCATCTAGTACATTCTAACATTGTTTAAGAGTAGAAATATTTGTTTTTGCACAAATTTTCAACTTTTTCAAGAAAGACTTGAGTTGATGCAATGATTCCAACAGTTACACACCATTCCTCATTATCATCTCATTCCTTCATAGCAGGAATTAAATATATAATATATATAGAGCCTCACAACAAGCCAGACGAACCCCCACTCCATGAAGATCTCCATTTTCCACATCCGGACTTCTCCCCGTCAGAACTCCACCCAGCAGACCAGCCTATTACAGCCCGGCTCATTGAGATCCACCCTGCTGCAGTCTTTTTTAATCCAGCCCAGAGCCTCACAACAAGCCAGATGACCCCCTGCTTCATGAGGACCTCCATTTTCCACATCCGGACTTCTCCCTCGTCAGAACTCCACCCAGCAGACCAGCCTATCACAGCCCGGCTCGAGCGGCTCCCAAGCGGCTCGGCGGTTCATCAATAAATGCTGGATTTTGAGATGACTACAAGAGTATGCTACCCGCATGGCAGAGCCTGGCAAGCTACCTGTGTCGTATTTGATATGCCAGATACCAGTAACAATTATAGACCTCATTCCCATGACCTGATGGAATGGTTTGAGGCTGTTTATGTTCCTGGAGCAAGCAGGTGCCCTTGGGCTCTACTTGCATGAGACAGGTCATATGGAGATGTTACTGGTGCCCGCCGAGCAAATCGACGATGAACGGGAAGACAGTGATATAGTCTTAAGAAATTAGAAAAGACCTATAAATAGATAGATATATCTATATATCTATATATAATAACTACATATCTATTTGTTTATATATAGGTCTTTTCTAATTTCTTTTCTTCTTTTTTTTTTTTTTTTTGCTTTTTGGGTCACCCCAGCGATGCTCAGGAGTTACTCTTACCTTTGCACTCAGGAATTACTACTGGTGGTGCTCAGGGGACCATATGGAATGTGGAGATCAAACCTGGGTCAGCTGTGTGGAAGGCAAATGCCCTACACACTGGACTATCACTCTGGCCCCTTTTCTAATTTCTTAAGATGCTCACAATCTCTGCTTCCTCTTCCCAGCACCTATCACTTCTTAAACTTCTGCCTCTCTCTTTAGCCATCTCCTTTCCCTTAACCCAAGCTAACTCTTGCACCTAACTGTCCTTTCATACTGGGAGACTTGAAATTTATACCTGATGATAAAAATAGACCTTTCAGAATGCCCTACAGGCACATTGCATTTCATAGTTGATTCACTCTTCCATCTCACACCATCTTTTGACTTACTTACATTCTTTTCTCCCCACAAATATCCAATTCCTCTTCTTTTCTCCCCCACTGTAAGCTAAGGAGTTTGGATTCTATTTCAACAAGAAAACAGAAGCAATCAGAAGATAATTTCCATGAGTTCCCACCACCGCCTCTGCTGCCTACCTGCATCTGTTCCATGTAATTGGCCTCCCATCCTGAGTGAATTGTCTGTGCTCCTTTTTAAAGCCAAAACCTCCATATGTGCACTGGGCTCCACTTCCTCTCATTTACTCTATAAACTCACTCCGAAAACTCTCTCCTCTCTCCTGTACCGTCAAACTTTCCCTTTATTCTGGCTCTTTCCCATCAATGAGCAGAACATGCTGCAATGTTTCTCATTTCTAAAAACAAAACCTTGAGCCAGAGAGATAGTACTATGGGTAGAGCACTTGCCTTGCACTTGTCAGACCTTATTTGACTCCCCCATCCAAAGGCTTGGATGGTTCCAAGTCTTTTAGGGGGTGATCCCTGAGTGTAGAGCCAGGACAAGAATAAGCCTAAGTGTGGCCAAAAACAAACATAAAAACAAAAAACTTGACTCCATGCCCTTTTTAGCTATTTTCTGATATCTTTGGTAGCAGTACATTACATGTATATCCAGGGAAGAAACTCTATATATGTGTGTGCTTTATTCCATTCTCTTATTTCATTCTCACTTGAATCCATTTCTAGGAAGCTTTCTCAAGATTTCATTGAAACATTTTTGAGCCAAGGTCACTGGACTAAACTGACAGATACCAAAGGCAATAGTGAATTATTAACTCACCATTCTTTGCATTACTCAACCTATCTGCAGTATTTGATATAGCTTAGCTTCATTTTTTAATCTTTTAGGGTCACACCAGCAATATTTAGGGCTCACTCAGCTCTGCACTCAGGGATCATTCCTGGCAGAGCTCAGGGAATCATATGGGGTACAGGGAGTTGGAACCTGGATTGACCATATGCAAGACACATGGTCTAACCGCTGTACTATTGCTCTGGGCAGCCTAGCTTCCTTTTGAAAGCACTTTATTCTCCAGGGTTTTGGGGACTGCTCTCTTTCATTCACTGTCTTGCTTTTGGGGACCACGCTCTTTGTTTGTGATTACTGATCACTGATCACTGCTCCATTGCCTAACCCCTGCATGTAGGATCTGAGCTCAATGTTTTGTGTTTACCCTTTCCTATCTACGATCACTCTAGAAGCAAGTTTGTCAAGTTTTCTAGCTTTTAAGATAGTGTCTGTGCAGATGGATCCCAGGTCTGTATCTCTAAGTCAAACATTTCCTTCTAGCCCCAAGCTTTTGTATACGCACTGCCTTCCTGACATCTCTGGGTGTCATCTCCAAAAGTAACACTCCTCAAATTCAAACCACAATTCTCTTTAATTATGATCAATAAAGGCAGCTTCAGTTTTCAGATGCTTAGGCCAAATCCTTCACTTGCCTTGAACATTCTGTTCTTCTAACACCAATAAACAGTGCCTCTGCATAATCTCTTGTCTCTACCTTTAGCTATACTCTGGAAAGCTTGTATCAAATATGTTTGCTTCTCTCACACATCTCCATCATCTCTTCGCTAGACAACTGCAATTAGGTGCTGTGTTCAAAATGCTCACTTGATCACTTGATCACTTGAATCCCATTATTCATTGATTTGCTCAAGCTGGCGCCAGTAACATTTCCATTGGACCCTATCACGTGCCAATGTAGCTCAATGGCATCTGGTTGATTCAGGAACATGAAGAGCCTCAAACTGTCCCTTCACAGATACACCCGGCAGAGCAGATACCAGCTTTCCCCGTTGAACCCCCTGCATTCAACGGACCTGGAGAGCGACTTGATAGAGCCTCAGAAGAACCCAGAGGGACCCCCCCACACCTTGCTGGCAGCGATCTTCACCGTCCACACTCCGCAGCTCGTAAGATCTCCACCCAAGAGATTAAGCCAGTCTCTAGGCCGGCTTGTCAGAAACCCAGCCTACAAGGACCCACCCTGCAGAGACCCGCCCTTCAGAGGAGAGTATTTCAAGCCCAGGAATGCTTGAGCCACAGACGCAGATACACCCGCCAGAGCAGATACCAGCTTTCCCTGTTGAACCCCCTGCATTCCACAGACCACGAGAGCGACTTCCGACCCGAGTCCACCATCCCGATAGAGCCTCAGAAGAACCGCTGGCGCGGCCGCGATTTACCTCCAAATTACCATGAACATTCTATCCACCCCTCTGAGAGAGCCCCACAAACCACTAAGTGTATAGCGCCCACACGGCAGAGCCTGGCAAGCTGTCGGGTGCGTATTTGATATGCCAAAACCAGTAACAAAAATGTTTATTTTCTGACCAAAATGCTCATTTTCCCCCTATATCCATATTCTCTCATCTATACTCATTAGTACATGTCTGACAAAAGTACATTTTTCTAACATTTTTTAGGCAACAAATGTTACTGGCGCCCGCTCGAGCAAATCGATGAATAACGGGAATCAAGTGATCAAGTGACTATAATTGACAGGGACATTTGCCTGGAACTCCTGGAAATCTTCCTTACAAGGCATTTATCAAGTACACTTTTCTTCCTTGCATTTTCCTCCATCTTGCTTCCAGAAACACAAATAATTCTTTAGTCCACAAGGAGTGCCCTGTTTGAATTCTCCCTCTTTGTACCATGGATGAGCATTTAAAGCAATGAGTTGGAAGAATGTTGGATCCCTGAGGTCTTGGTATGCACGATGTAGGTGGGCCCCGTGGTGAGGATATAGTCACTTTCTCTCCATGTGCCTCTGTCTCCCAGGACCTTCTGGGAAGGAGACACCTCACCCAGGTCTTGCAGGTTCTTGTCTTTCTTGTGGAAAAGAATTTTAGGAATAGACTATCAGTGAAATAAAAGATTTCACTTGGAGGCTTTTAGGAAAGGTAAGGAGGAGAGAAGAGAGAGCGGGGAGATGCAGGTGACACGTGTGCTTGGGCACCATATGTGCTCAGCCATGTGGGCTCACGCAGCACAGGGGCTGGGGCAGCATGTGCCGCCTTCCTTTGTTCAAGTGGCTTTTACAGGTTTTCCCAAACTGCCCTGCATGGGGCTTCTACCTAGGTAAAAGTCCATTGCTAGGGAGTTGCCTAGGGGGTAGTGTTGGAGTGGTGGATGGTCTTCTTTGAAATTCCTTTAATGTCCTTTGTTCTAGCTGGAGCTTCTCTCCCAGAGGGGTATCTGCCTTTCCTGGGTCTTTGTCTCCAGGTGAAGCTTTTTTTTATGTTTTTTTTTTTTTTTTTGCTTTTTGGGTCACACCCGGCAATGCTCAGGGGTTCTTCCGGCTCTGCACTCAGGGAATCACTCCTGGCGGTGCTCAGGGGACCATATGGGACGCCGGGGAATTGAACCCAGGCCGTCACAGGCCGGCCGTGTGCAAGGCAAACGCCCTACCCACTGGGCTATCGCTCTGACCCCAACCAGGCGAAGCTTTATTGGCCCGAGTTCCTGCTTCTGCAAAATGACTTTTTGCAACCTTGAAGCTGTTGGTTTTATCCTAGGAATTCCATTTCCATGGACTCCTTCCTATCTATCTGCCTACATCACACACATATACCATTTACCTCTGATTCAGACCTCTGGATTTATTGGAGGTCTGAATTTATTGGAGGTCTGAATTGGGGGGAAACCGGGTCCTATTTAAAGTCTCCATAATTTGAGACTCAGATATAATGAGTGGCACCTTTTCCAACTGGTCCTTTTTAATCATCACCACCAGGATGTTTCCCATGAAAATTGGGATTGTCCATTTCTTCAGAAAGTGGAACCAACCAATCTGATACTATTGGACCCATTTCTTTTTTTTAATTTTTATTATAACACTGTGAGATACGATTACAAGGATGTTTACAATTGGGTCTCTGTCATACAGTGTTTCAGCACCCAGCCCTCCACCAGTGCCCTGTTCCCACCACAAATGTCCCAACACTACCTCCCACCCAACCCCAGTCTGCCCCTATAGCACGCACCTTTTATTTCTCTCTCTCTATCTCTGATTATGTCTCTGTATCTCTCTCTCTTCTCTTACACTTTGTGGTTTGCCCTACAGATATTAATAGTTTATGATGTAAGTCTCTATGTGTATATTTAATAGTGAGTTCTAGTGTGACATTATAGTTCCTCATTCCCCACCAACTTCCCCAGTTTGTTGCAACTACAATGATCATTACGGTGTATAAATGTGAAAGATCCTGGGAAGGGCCTGGTCCTAACCTACATTATTATCTAAGACTCTTATGCGACCATGCTGGAGCAGCTGTGGTTCTGGTCTATCCCTTGTCTGTTGCTGGCTGTGAAGCTGTGCGCACGTAGCCACGCTTGTTGACCCAGAGGGGGTGCCCAACTCCCGATCCAAGTCCGGCCAGCATGGCCCTCCCGATATGCAGCTGCTAACCCTAGGAGCTATGTTGGACTTGGCCAAGGGCCCTTGGACCCATTTTTTAAAGAAACAATGGACTTGATTCTGGGATGGAATAAGGTAGGAAATTAACAGTGCCTTATATATCTTGGATATTAGCCCCTTATCAGATGGGTATTGGGTAAATAATCATCAGAATCCTGAGCATCATCGAGTAGGACCTAAAAACTCTACTAAGTAAATCACTAAATAACATAGTATCTATGAAATCTAATAGAGCAAAAGCAATAAAATGAGGTATGGCTGTATGGATACTTTAGAAAGATGTAGAAGGAATTCAAGTGGGTGTGATATTGGGAGTGGAAGGAGCCAGTGCCAGACTGTGATGGGGTAAGGTAACAGAGAAAAGAAGGGAAATGGGTAGACAAACTAAATGATGGCATAAAGCCCCTAAGGGACTTGCGATCAATTGGCTTGGGAAATGCAGGAAAAGTCTAGTATGTGTCGGGTTCTTAGTAGCAAAAATTAAACCCTATTGCTTTGCCAAGTGAAAAAGGTATTTGTTACAAGATGGTGGGAAGCTACATAATCTTTGGAAGGGGGAGGAACTGAGTTTGGAAAACTTCTGACTGGTAATAAAGTAGTTCACTGCCCAGCTATACTTGGGATTGTTATCTGGGCACTGGGCAATGGCTTGTGGGACAATTGGAGTGGACACTGAGGAACTGGGCATCTCCATAGCAATTGCCCTTACTCTTTCCTCTCATCAGATATACTATCCTGTTCAGATTTGTCTCCCCAGACTTATGCTGCAATATATTTGACTTGGGTCACATTTGAACAGGCTGCAAGAGAACTTAAGCAATATAGTTCTTACCTTTTAGGGAGACTCCACAGAAGAATTGGAGTGGACACAGTGTGAGTCCTTTCATCTACCAGGCACAATTGCTATCTCTGCACATTCTTTCATCTGAGCAACCTAGCAAAGAGGTTAGAATGCCTCATACATGCAGACCAGAGGGTAACAAGCCTATTAGGTCAGCAGAGGAACCGGCTTTTAAATTGGGTCTCACTAACTCCAGAGAAGGATCTCACTGTTCCAGCATAACATCATTTGAAGTCATCTCTGACCTCTGCTATTTAGAAAGTTTGTCCCTCTCCCCCAAGATTCTAGGCAGAGTGTAGACTGGACTGAACGACCTTCTTCTGGGCTTCCCTAATGTCCTAGGAAATTATAATATATAATATACTGTATTTTTATCATTAGAATTAAGTCTAACTAACTGACCCACCCACCAAATCCGCCCTACATGTTTTTCTATTTATTATTAAACTGTGCCTCATTCACAAAGCAGAGAAATGGTGTGATGATCCCACGTGATCGGAATTCAATACATGCTTTCCATTTGGTTTTCTGAGGTCTTTATTCAGGTTATCCCAGCTTCCTTGGGAGTTGGCCTTTGCTCCATCCTTGTCCTCTGTCCTATGAATCGCCCTCGGACTCAGACATCTTGTTAAGATACTAGGATCAGGTCTATTCAAACCCATACTCCAACCTTCCGCCAATTACCTAATATAAATCACAGTAACTTGCCAATTCCCACTTGCCATCTTCATGACTCCATTTTTCTCTTTTATTAAATTAAATGGAATAAATAGAACACATGATCCATTTCTGCAAAGTATTGCAGAATGAAATCAGAGATTCCCTGTTCCATTTGTTTCTGCTTTTGACCTTTGGCTTAATAGAATTAGCTACAAGAATTTTAAATTGAATTTCTACTTATCATGATTTGTTCTTTTACTTCTCTGGACCCCCCATGCTGGAAGTTTATACCAAAAGCACCAACAATCAGCCTCTTGACCAACCTCTGTCCATTCCACCCAATTTTCTTTCATGCTCTTCCTCACCAAAGGCACCTATGCAATGGTTTCCTAGCATCTGTCCACATAAGTCTTGTGAAGTCAAATTCTCTTGGACTTCTGACCATAGGCAATAAAAACACACAAATGATGTTTTTCCCCAATCTGGATTCAAAAGAATCCTTTGTTAGGAAAGATGTTCCCACAAGCACCCACATTTACCTGACTGATTTAAGAGAATTTGTTCTTTCTATTAAGTACAAATGACTTACCACCTCTGGACTCTCTCTAGATGGGACTGTGTGTCTTGGGATTCCATAACTTGGGGTAATAAAATGTGTCTTTCACGGGACTGAAAGGCAGACTACCACTCAGTACAAACAAGCAGAGTTGACATGAAGTCTAACCCTGAGATGAAAATTATGAGAAGACATGAGTCAAAATCCAAAATAGCAAGAAGCAAAATGATGCCGGCCAGCCCCAAGGTGACTTGTGTGACATGAAGGGGAGAGAGTTAAAGAGAGAGAAGAGAGGGGAAAGAAAGAGAGAGAAGAAGAGAGAAGGAGAGAGAGAGAGAGCGAGAGAGAGAGAGAGAGAGCCCTTGTAGTCTTTGTCTCTGCTGAGTTGTCCTCCCTGTAGGTCCAGGCTCCTCAGAGACTGCTGTTAGTGCCACGTGAAGGAATGATCAGGACTTAATACCTGTTCTCACAAGGTGCCTTTTGCAGCCTGGAAGTTACTGGTTTTATTACTTCCGAGGAATTCCATTGCCGCGAGGGCCCTTCCCTATCCACCTGCTTGCCTCGAAAGTCTGGGACTCTTCTTATGGCTAAACAGATTCAGGGACTTAAATATAGGAGGGAGACGTTCTGCTGCAAATTAGGATTTTTGGAGGAAAGGGGCATCCTGATATATTAAAATGGCTATTTTCTAATGAGTGCCTAAAAGTTACAGCTATGTATATCTACTTCATGAACCCAAATTACGGTTGACATTTAGAAAAGTTGCACTTAATAATTTATGCCAGTGTTGAACTCATTCTTTAAAAATTTAGATCTGACCTTTTCTTATTCGCTTTAATTCCATATTACAAGATATTTCATTGGAGCCCTCCGAGTTAAAGTTATAGATTATCTCAACTCTTTTTATCTATAGTTACCGTAATATAACAAGGTCATTTCAGTTGTTTGAGTTATAAGAAACTGAATCAATTCCCCTCCCCTATTATTAGTTGCAATTATTTAAACAGCTACTATTTTCTAAAGGTTTATTGTTTATGAGACTGAGCAAAGAACTTTATGATGTTTTATTTAGTTTACAGAACTCTTAAAGTAAAACATGATTATTTTCCTCATTTTTCAGAAAAGGCAAGTCTAACTTAGAAGGTTAAAATTTCTCACCATGTTACTTAAGCATATAAGAGGAAATCAACAGTTGAGTCCATGCTTATATAAAATACTGAGTTAGAAAGAAGTATTTACCCAGCAAGTGTCCTTATCATGAGAACCCCAATCTTTAAGTTCCAAAGCAGCCGAAATCATTCTGGACAAAAGAACTCAATGTATAAATGAGTTATCAACATGCAGATTTAGAAGTGAATATGCCAAAACTGACATCTTAAAAAATATGTAATGGACAACTAAAACGTGTAAAATTAAATCCTAAATTCAGACTATGCTTTTGGCTGAGTGCTGGAATCAGACTATGCTTTTGGCTGAGTGCTGGAATTAAATGGTGGAATGTTAAGTGAACTAATGCAGAAAGACAAATGCCAGATGATCTGACTCATATGTGGTATATAAAATAGGGGGGGTGAAGCAAAGCAAAGAAAAAACAGAGCAATGTCCAATGAAACGTATCCCTTAGACTGACCACAGAACTGAAAAGATATATTGTGGGGATGGTCTGGGAGGGTTCAATGCTGCAGTGACCTTGGTACCTCTGTCCTCTCCCCCCCCCCCCCCCCCCTCTCTTTCTTTGCCACACCTGGCAGTGTTCATGCTTACTTTTGGCCCTGCACTCAGGGATCATATCTGGCAGGCTCAGGGGGACCATGTGGCTGACCAGGGATTTGAATCAAGGTCAGCTGTGTGCAAGACAAATGCTGTATCCACTGTACTATCACTTCGGCCCCCCTCTCTTTTTTCAGATGGAGACCATAGATGCCCTTTGGAGTTGATGCGAAGATCAATCGAGAACCAAGCATGCAAAATTTATCCTAAGTGCAGAACCTCAAGTAAATTCTCAATGCAATTGACTAACTATTTGGCAAGTTTGTGTTCTTCTCTGTTCACTCTTTTATTGGAAAAGCACCTTTCAGTGTTTTTATCAAATAAGTAAAAATGAGAAACAGAGGACCTTTTAGTATGATATCTTTTAGTGTGGGCTGTTTGAATCTACCCCCCATTTTCAAAAAAGGACACTGAGCTGAGGTTTGCTTTAAGTAAAATATATTATATGTCAGTAGTCAGTGGAGAAACACTGAACCCTAATGTGACTGCATTTATAGCATGGAGCCTTGGGGAAGTTGGCTCCCAACTTTTTTTAAAAGTTGGGATTTTAAAGTTTAATAATTAGTGATAATTATGCAATTATTACATTATTTAATTATGTAATATTAAAATTATTACATATTTAACAAATATATGTAATAAGTTTTTAAGTGCTAACAATTAGTAATAATTATGCTATCTACATATGTCCAAGAAATAAGAGGGCTGGAAGCTCTTTGACACTCTGCTCTGTTTTTTGTTTTGTTTTTATGGCAGGGATGGTGGGGAACATTGGACTATACCCAGTCCTGGATGTACAGTCGAAGATGATTTCTGGCAGTGCTCAAAGAAACCACGTATGTAGTAGTGGATCATTTCAAGATCTGCTGCATGCAAGACAATTACCTTAACACCTATACTAGCCTGATATGCCATTCTGGAGGTGAACTTTTATTCTGAAGCTGTTCTCAATTGAGAAGGACTCTGTGGAATCTTGGAGGAAGTTATTTTGTGCTGACTCAGATCTTAAGATAAACATAACTCCATTTTCTGGTTCAAGAATGGCTCACTCTTGGACCTCTGTGTCTAAATGTCAGATCACCCTGTTGAAAGACCACACGAAGTATTTTAAAAGTAGCAAGAATGAGCATCCCACCTGAGTCCAGCCTTCCAGGTACCTTGTGAAGCACCAGACATATACATATATGGAAAACCTTGTTGAACCCTCCAAAGAAAGCCAGAAAACACCTGCATAAGAGCATCACCCACATCAATGGAATCACACATGGATCCCTGGTCGAATTCCTGGCCTAGATGCTGTGAATTGCCTTTTAGCAAACATCATTGGGAAGATTTATCACCATGGAAACTAAAGCACATATAACCTCTCACATGATTCTCATACAACACTCTAAAGTAAGATGCATTCCCATTCTACAGAAGAGAAAATACTAAACATATATAAGCAACTTCCACAAGGCTCCATGCTATGAAATGGTAATCACAGTAGGGCTCAGTTTCTGATCTCAGTTTAAGCTTATGTACTTTTGGATATTGGTGTCATACAATTTTTTATATTATGCAAATAAATGCAGTCCTTCTATATCTGTCCTTTTTCCTCTGGCTAATTTCACTCAGCATGATCCTCTTCATGTCCATCCATTTCACTGTCACTGTATCACTGTCTTCCCCATCATTGATTTGCTCAAGCGGGCATCAGTAACATCTCCATATGAACTGTCTCATGCAAGTAGAGCCCAAGGGCACCTGCTTGCTCCAGAAACATAAAGAGCATCAAACCATTCCATCAGGTCATGGGAATGAGGTCTATAATTGTTACTGGTATCTGGCATATCAAATACGACACGGGTAGCTTGCCAGGCTCTGCTGTGCGGGTAGCATACTCTTGTAGTCATCTCAAAATCCAGCATTTATTGATGAACCGCTTGTGGCCGTAAGAGCCGGGCTGTTATAGGCTGGTCTGCTGAGTGGAGTTCTGACGAGGGAGAAGTCCAGATGTGAAAAATGGAGGTCCTCATGGACTGGGCGGTCGTCTGGCTTGTAGTGAGGCTCTGCTGGGGTGGCTCCATTCTTTGGAGGAATGTCCATATTGTTTTCCAAAAGGCTGTACCAGTCGAAGATCCTCCCAACAATGGATGAGAGTCCCTTTCTCCCTGCATCCATGCCAACACTTGTTGTTCTTGCTCTTTTGGATACGTGGAAGTCTTTGTGGTGTGAGATGATATCTCAGTGTTGTTTTTATTTGCATCTCCCTGATCATTAGTGATGATAAGCATTTTTTCATATGTCTTTTGGCCATTCGAATTTCTTCTTTGTCTTGTCAATGTTTCTGTTCATTTCTTATCCCCATTTTTTGATGGGGTTGACCATTTTTTTTCTTGTAAAGTTCTACCTTTTCTCATGTCTGAGACTCTCAGACATGGGGCAGAGCAGCTACTTGCTCTCCCTGAGCCCAGCCGCTCAGGAGGCACCCTGGAGGCATGGCCGGTTCTAGCCCTGGCCTGCCACCCCAGCAGAGCCTCACAACAAGCCAAACAACGCCTGCTACTCCATGGGGTCGCCGTGTTCCACATCCGGACTTCCCTCTCATCACAACTCTACCCAGCAGACCAGACTATCACAGCCCGGATCATCGACACCCACCCTGCAGCAGTTTTTTTTTCAATCCAGCCCAAGTATGCTTAACCAGAGACTCTCAGACATGGGGCAGAGCTGCTTCTTGCTCTCCCTGTGCCCAGCCGCTCATGAGGCGCCCGGGAGACATGGCAGGTTCTAGCCCTGGCCTACCACCCCAGCAGAGCCTCACAACAAGCCAGACGACCCCCCTACTCCATGGGGGGCAGTCATTTTCCACATCCGACTCCCCTCTTGTCACAACTCAACCCAGCAGACCAGATTATCACAGCCCGGATAATCAACACCCACCCTGCAGCAGTTTTTTTTTTTCAATCTGGCCCAGGTATGCTGAATCAGAGACTCTCAGACATGGGGGAGAGCTGCTACTTGCTCTCCCTGTGCCCAGCCGCTCATGAGGCACCTGGGAGGCATGGCGGGTTCTAGCCCTGGCCTGCCACCCCAGCAGAGCCTCACAACAAGCCAGACGACCCCCTGATTCCATGGGGGCCACCCTTTTCCACATCCAGATTTCTTTCTCGTCACACCTCCACCCAGCAGACCGTCTATCACAGCCCGGATCATCCACACCCACCCTGCAGCAGTTTTTTTTTCAATCTTGCCCAGGTATGCTGAACCAGAGACTCTCAGACATGGGGCAGAGCTGCTCCTTTCTCTCCCTGTGCCCAGCCGCTCATGAGGCACCCAGGAGGCATGGCGGGTTCTAGCCCTGGCCCACCACCCCAGCAGAGCCTCACAACAAGCCAGATGACCCCTCCTACTCCATGGGGGCTGCCATTTTCCATATCCGGACTTCCCTCTCATCACAATTCCACCCAGCAGACCAGACTATCACAGCCCGGCTTGCTCAGCTGCTAGCAGCCGCACGGTTCATCAATAAATACTTTATTTAGAGGTGAATACAAGAGTATGCCACTCGCACAGCAAGCCTGGCAAGCTGCTCGTGTCATATTTGATATGCCAAATACCAGTAACATTTATATTAGGTCGTTCCTATGACCTAATATAATGGTTTGAGGCTCTTTATGTTCCTGGAGCAAGCGAATGCCTTTGGGGTTCTACTATCATGAGACAGGACATATGGAGATATTACTGGTGCCCGCCCTAGCAAATAGATGATGAAGGGGAAGATAGTGATAGTGAAAGTTCTACCAGTTTCTG
Source organism: Cryptotis parvus (assembly GCA_021461705.1). Taxonomy (NCBI): domain Eukaryota; kingdom Metazoa; phylum Chordata; class Mammalia; order Eulipotyphla; family Soricidae; genus Cryptotis; species Cryptotis parvus. The sequence continues at coordinate 35,150 of JAJIBD010027032.1, forward strand.
TTAACCCATTATCAGGTGGGTATTGGGTGAATATTCTTTTCCATTCTGTGGACTGTCTTTGTATCTTGGTCACTGCTTCTTTTGAGGTGCAGAAGCTTTTTAGTTCCATGTAGTCTCATATGTTTACCTTTGCTTCCAATTGCTTTGTTAGTGGTGTTTCATCTTTGAAGATGCCTTTATCTTCTGGGGCCGGAGCGATAGCCCAGTGGGTAGGGCGTTTGCCTTGCGTGGCCGGCCTGTGCCGCCCGGTTTCGAATCCTGGCATCCCATATGGTCCCCCCGAGCACCGCCAGGAGTAATTCCTGAGTGCAGAGCCAGGAGTAACCCCTGAGTATCGCCGGGTGTGACCCAAAAAAGCAAAAAAAAAAAAAAGAAGATGCCTTTATCTTCAATGTCATGGAGGATTTTCCCTATATTTTCTTTGATGTATTTTATGGATTTGGGTCTGATATCGAGATCTTTGATTCATTTTGATCTGACTTTTGTGCATGGTGTTAGACAGAGATTCTTCTTTTACATGTAGCTGCCCAGTTTTCTCAGCACCACTTGTTGAAGAGTCTTTCCTTACTCCATTTTGTATTTATTTTGCTCCTCTATCAAAGATTAAATGATCATGTATTTGAGTTAGATGTCAGGATACTCAACTCTATTCCATAGATCCACAGTTCTGTTTTTACTCCAATACCATGCTGTTTTAATTACTACCACTTTGTAGTACAGTTTTAAGTTGGGAAAGGTGATGTTTCTCATCTTCTTTTTCCCATACAAATTTCAGTAGTGTTTGGTCAATTTCTTCAGGAATTTGTCTATTTCTTCCAGATTCTCTTGTTTTCAGGTATTTAGTTTGATTCTCTGTATCTGTGTTTAACTTCTATTTTTAGTGCATCATGGTCTGAAAAAACAGCTGAAACAATTTCTATCTTTTTATTTTATTGAGGTATCTTTTTTGGCTCAGCATGTGATCTATCTTGGAGAATGTTCCATGTGCACTAGAGAAGAATGTGTATTCGGTCCTCTTGGGATGAAAAGCCCTGTATCTACAAGCAAGGCAAGCCTCTTACCTGCTGTACTATCTCTCTAGACTCAGAACTTACTTTCTTTAATCTTAATGACATTCCATGTATTCATTCGATGAGAACGAATCCACAAACAACCCATAAGCCTAACTGTAATTGTGGTTCTTTGGAAAAGGAGGGCAATTTCAAGGTGAATTTAAAGACCATCCATCTCTTTCCTATCACACCCTTCATACAAAGGGCACTAAAAATTTAGGAGTTATAGAGGTCTGTGAGTTTGTGTCCAGAACGAAAAAGAATTAAACATTATGAGGAAAGCAAGCTCCACAAAACTGGGGATATTTGGAAAAGAAATACACAACTAAGTAGAGTGGTTGGGTAGTCAACTATGTGTGAAATCATTCCTCTCCTGTGTCAACCCATAAGACAACTCTGAGGTTAAAATAATTTTTTTTAAACACAGTGATTTACAAACTAAAATTTTCTTCACATTACAGTTGTCATAAGTATTGATTATTCAACACTTCTCCCACCACCAGTGTGCCCCTACTGCCACCAAACGTCACCACCTCAAACCCACTCAGTATCCCCACACCAGTCCCCTAGCAGCTCCAATCACATTGATCATTAAAACATATATTTGGGAATGGTTTTGATAAAGACCTTATCATATCTTGGTAAAATAACCATTTTTTGACCAGGGGCTTAGCTTTACAGATTGGGCAGCACAAACAAAGGTATTAGCCTAAAATGTCATCTTTGATTAAGGAAGATTTAAATGAAAGAAAAAAGAATAAAGAAGAAGGAAGGAGAAAGGGAATTGCAAGAGCAAGGACTGATGAAATTAAATTCATTATAGTTGATTGACTTAGTCAAAATAACCTTGGTTACCAGGGAAAGAAGAAAAAAGAAAAATGATCTTTACAGAGTTCTTAGAGAAAGCCAAGTCTAATGGAAAATTGGGTCTCAAGCCTATGTAAGAATTTTTAAGTTAAAGGGCAAATAAAATGGAATGTGAGACACAAGACGGAGCATTCTCAATTAAAATGAAGATTCCTCTTGCCTCTTTCTCATCTATGAAGTCTTCTGTACAGTCTACATTGCACATGGGAGCAGTTAGAAGAGTAGAATGAATTCAGCCCAGGTACCAAGTGGCTTTATTTTTGTTTTTCTCCTCCCGCTATCTCTACCATTATCTGGTGATTCTCCTTTCTCCGGCATTGGCTTCAGTGAGCTTCCATTCCCTTTCGTTTCATGAACAACCTCATTTCAGTGGTACTCTATCACATACTATAAGTCCTATCAGACAAAACAAAACTTGAACCTCGCATCTAATTCTAAGTTCCCACTCCCTCTAAGCTTCCTCCGTTGTCCATTTGTTGCCAGGTCAGGCATGATCTTGGCTTAGACCACTTGCAGTGAAAGTTGAATATAACATTTTCCTCCATTTTTGCCATCTCTTCTCACTTTTTTAGGTTAGTGCATAGGAAAAGTAGACTAATGGAAGGCACAGTTTCCTTTGTTCATCTTAGGTGGTCACTAGTGCACTGAGCACACTAATGAATAGTGTTGCCGGCTACAAAGAGAAGCTGATCCTGGGTACACATGGACCTTGAACTCAGCTTCTAGAACTGTGATAAATGCATGTCTATTGTATAACCCCTTCTGTTACAAAATACTGTTACAGACCCAAACTAAGACCACAGCTCAAACCTTCCCATCATCCACGATGAGGGATACTCAAAGCTTCTGTTTCCTTTTTCTCTGCCAGTCAGTGTAGGCTTCACCATCAGCCTCACACCTACAAAATTCTCCAGGGCTCATTAAACTCCATTATCCACATTCAGGGATTCCCTCAAAAGGCATCAAGCTGTCAAGTGCTCCTAGAATTCTCTCCCCTGCTCCCAGATGGCAGACTGGGAATGACCAGAATATTTATGATTTCATCAGTATCAGGCTATTAAGTGTGAAGCTAGCATCCTCTTCTTGAACCATTCTCCCCTAAGAATATGACAATGTTCTTGGACCCTATTATGTGTTTCTGGAGATGAAAATGCCCAGACCTCCACACTAAGCCTAAAGTCCTCACATCAATAAACTCTTGAGTGAGTTCCCTTCAAAAACTACATGTTCACTTTCTGTAGAGGATGTTGTAAGTATAGGATGGGACAGAGAGTGAAAGCAGCAGATTAATAGAAAATCTTAGCAATACTGGTCACAACAGCCAGTAGAACCCCCAACCCCCATTTTCTTAAGAATGGGTGGGGGGCATTAACTGTTCATCCTGAGCTTTGGGGTTTTATAAAAATCTCCAAGAGAGTAGAGTAAGATGCAGACTTTACCGTCATGTACAATATTGCATCAATAGGCCGTACATTGTAAACCTGAAAAGGTGTGGATGTTGCAGGTCAATATTGGTACTGTTGAGAGCCAGTGCTGAGATAATCAGGGGATATGTACAATGAACACACATTAAAGTAATTTTATAACCAGTTTCTGTGTTTCCTTGTGTTGAGTGAGCAAAAGCACACCAGAAACATATAATTAGGGCATTTCCAATCAGTCAACAAATATTAACAAGGATAACAGTGCCAGACTGCTTTTATAGGTGGAGCTATGCTATAGAAATAAACAGGACCCAAAGGTAAGCAGAAGTGGGCAGGACCAATTTGCAAAACATTCTTCAGGCATCGAAAGGGTAAATGAAGCAAACAAAATCCTCAACCACACTCTTTCCTAAATGGATTTGTAATTGCATTCATTGGGAGCAGATTGCGATATCAATAACTATGGCATAATGAACTGACTTGCTACTCAATTTTCATGGGGAACTTTGCCTGTTTTCCACTAAACCATGAATCATATTTACTTGAAGTTCAATTTCCCCCAATTCAGTATTCACAGGAACAAGTGCACTCATCCAAGAAGCCCAATTACTCCCTCTTGCTTCCCAGCACCCGTCTGGAGAAAACTGAAGATCGTACATCATTGCCTCTGAAGAGTAGCTAATTTTCCAGTATTTTAGGAATTTTGCAAATGATGATCTTTAAAGATGAATCAAATTGAGAAGGAAAATGAATAATATCCTGGAGTGAAGACCCCATGAATTCAATCAGAGAGCACTTCCTTTTTGCTGGTTAACCCTTCAATCACTTTCATTCATGCTGCTCAATTCCTATACATAATGACCAGGTTGTATTTGCATGCAGGAAAAAATGTTTTATTCTCATTTTCTTCTAGGTTAAGGTTCCCATGAATTAGATTCTACCAGGTGCTGAGAACATTGCAAAGATGATCTCTAATAACAACTTGGGAAAATAAATAAAAATTTCCCCCATTGAATAGATGAATCTTAATGAGACTGATAGATGTGAAATAGCTTTCCTACATGCATGCAATTAGCAAGAGTAGGTAATGAATTTAAGTCTGGTTTCTCCTACCCAGAGTTAGACTCTACCGCTATGCCACTTGTCTGAAGAAAAGGAAAGAAAAATGCTCTGAGAAACAAGCCACGATACGGGAAAAGAAACTCCCACACTCTTCTACATGGGTCCACACAGCCTAGATTAGACCGACTACCAATTCCTTATTCCACATCTTCTGAACTGAACTTTAACTTTTAAAAAATGATGATTGACATCTTAATTTTTTGATCTTCTCGTCAAAGAAGAAATTCCCCCAATCACTTTAAGCAAACCCAAAGTATTATAGCTGCAAATCACAATGCAGTATGCCTTATTCCACCTATCTTTAAAGGGGGAGTTGGATGTGAAATACGGATAGGAGTGTTGGGGCAGGGGGGGAGGAGGGAGAGAGTAGAGAGCGGAACAGTCCACAGGTGCTCCCTGGCCTGCCCCGCTCTGGCACTCTTACTTGGGTTCCAGTGCAATGTTCCTTCATCTACCTTCCCTCGTGGACTTCGGACTCTATGAAGGCAGAGTTCACTGTTCTGTGCTCTATTATCTCAGTCTTATGTGCTGTCTAGCACCCAGGTGGGACTGGTTTTAAAAATACCAGGATTCATAAAAATGCACTTTGACCTCCCCTTTACGTAAATCTTTGGAATCAAATGGGAAACTCAGTGCATTGACATTAACCACCTGTCCACGACTGTATCTAAGCTTTTACTGAGGTCTAACACAGACAAGGAATCAATGACCAGCACGGAGCTTTCAGCCCTGTGCTGGAGACACACAATTGATAATCATATAAACAAGCAATTTTAAATTGCAATAACATCTATGAAAGTAAATCACAGGAAAATCTTATTTAATGATGGGGAAAGTATCAGGGACAGTGATGGGTGATCCATAGGATGAGATGTAGTTAACTGATAAGAGGTTTTTTTGGCCAGGTCACACTCCAATTTTCAAGCATTATCTCTAAGCCTGCTAAAAAGATAGCAGAAGAGGATACGTTGATACCGTTATTTGATCTATATCTTGTTGCTCAAAATTTCTCATCCTCAGCTGGAGAGGGCTGACTTGGAATGTATCTTACAAAGGCTTACCCTAACCCCTGAGGGTTTCTTCTAGTTTCTATTCTCTATGTTTTCAAACCTTTAGTGGAAGGTCAACAGCTAAGCAGAGATGGCAGCTTCTCTATCTCACAATGTTTTTCACTTTCATTATCAAGTCCATCTTTTGATTTTCAGGATCCAGTGTCTGCTGAAGGAGATCCATTTTCTGCTTTCTGATTGTCTCCTCCAGATCAGTAACAGGTGGGGAAAGAGGGAACAGAAATAGAGCAGGAATCCTGCCTTGAAACTGATGAGTATGTTTGTTTGCATACATCACATTAATATTCCTATTTAGCATAATTAGCTCCCTTCTGCTTACACACAACCCGCAGTGTTTATGCCTCTGTTTGATAGCTGAACCATCAGCAAAACAGTCCGGTTCCCTGAAGGCTGAATGCAGGTGGTCTGAGTGCAGCAGCATGCCAGTTGCTCAGAGAACCAGGATACATAAACTTTTAATGGTTCCTAAAAATACATTCTCTAGAGGAGTCAGACTACTCCTGCAGTCTGTCTAGAGTGGATAAAAGCACCTATGGCTTGAATATAGCCTTAAGAAAGGCCTTGCAGAACAAAGAGGAAGGCAAGTATTGAAAGAAAGGAACTTGACTAAGGAGGGGTAAAGAGAGCTTAAACAGAAGGATGCTTCTTCTCTTTATGCAAACGACCTGCAGTCCATTTTACTTAAACAATGACTGGCTTCAGAATGTGATTTCAGACTCAACAAAAAGAGCAATTGAAGAACCTTCCTGCCTTTTCATGAAGCTTTGAAGACACTTGAAATAAGAACTTAACCTTTGTGGAAGCACAGGCTGTTATGCTATAGGAACGCCAAGAGACAAAATTATCCATTTCATAGTAAATTATTATTAAATGAAAATTATATTTATTATCCATACAGTATGTATATTTCATAATGAGATGTAGTTAATATTTTTAATTATCTTCTAATTCACTACTCAAAGATTTATCTTAGAAGAAAAGCAAACAATCTATTTTCACTTGTTAGAGTCAAGTTGAAAAGAACATACCCATGGAGGGGCTGAAAAGTAACCCCCAAACTTTCAGAACACTGCCCAGCATGTCGCAGCACCTTGAAGTCAAAGGGTATGTATTAATACAGTTTTCATTATATTCTGGACTCCGTTGTCGGTCATGTCTAGTTCAATGGTTTTCAATCACCAGTCCTTGGACCCATGCCAGTTTACAAGTTTAAAAAGATGGGAAGTCATTAACATAGATTATTTAGTCCTTTAAAAATTTCTATGAGATAAACATTCTCACTATACCATTTTATATGAAAGAAAACCCAGGGGGCCAGAAAGATAGCTTAATGGGCTGGAGCACACGCTTTACATGTAGGAGTCCCAGGTTTGATACCCAACACCACATCATATCCCAAAGCACCAACAGGTGTGGCCCCAAAACCAAAAAAAAGGAAAGAAAAGTTATGGGGCCAGTGCAATAGTACAGCAGGTAGGGCATTTGCATTGCATGGGACAGAACTGGCTTCTAGATCCAACATTACAGATGGTCCCCTGAGTCCACCAGACATAATTCTTAAATGCAGAGCCAAGAGTAAACCCAGGAGGCTTGCTCACTCTTTGCTTCTGGAGCCTCGCATCTCCCCTCTTGAGATTTGTACTCTCTCTCTCCCTCTCACTTTCCCTCCTCCTTGCCCATCCTAAAACCTTCTTAATAAAATCTGTTTTGGAAACTAAAAAGCTTCTGCACCTCAAAAGAAACAGTGACCAAGATACAAAGAGAGTCCACAGAATGGGAAAGAATACTCACACAATACCCATCTGATAAGGGGGTTAATATCCAGGATATATCAGTCACTGGTAGAACTTTACAAGAAGAAAACAACCAACCCCATCAAAAAATGGGGAGAAGAAATGAACAGAAACTTCAGCAAGGAAGAAGTTCGACTGGCCAAAAGACATATGAAAAAAATGCTCATCATCATTAATCATCAGAGAGATGCAAATCAAAACAACGAGATATCATTTCACACCACAGAGCCTGGCATATATCCAAAAGAGCAAGAACAACAAGTTCTGGCGTGGATGCAGAGAAAAGGGGACACTCATTCACTGTTGGTGGGATTGTCAACTGGTACACGCTTTTTTGGAAAACAATTTGGACATTCCTCCAAAAACTAGAAATTGAACTCCCATTTGACCCAGCCATACCACTCCTGGGAATATACTCTGGGAAGCCAAAAACACGCAGCAGAAACACTGTCCCTACTTTTATATTCATAGCCGCATTATTCACAATAGCTAGAATCTGGAAACAACCAGAGAGCCCGAAAATTGATGGCTGAATAAAGAAACTTTGGTACATCTACACAATGGAATACTATGCAGATGTTAGGAAAAATGAAGTTGTAAAATTTGCCTATAAATGGATGGACATGGAGAGGATCATGGTGAGTGAAATTAGCCAGAAGGAGAGAGACAGATATAGAATGACTGCATTTATTTGCATACCATAAATATATATATTTATATATT